>JAVQJG010057533.1:0-26411 GCA_036024015.1 Craterocephalus amniculus | reverse complement strand
CTGAACAATTTGGTCTCCCAAACGTTACATTTGACATCAGTGCTGATAATAATGTGATTTATTGTTGTATAGATAAGAAAAGCACTTTTCCTCAGATTCCAGCTGGTCTGTAGTAAGATGGCCGCCAATGATGCCATCCGGCATCCCGCCATGAAGCATCTAGCCTTTATTATGTATATCTATGAGTAAAAGGCCAAGTAAAGTCTTCTACAGCAGTGGCTCCTGAGATCATTTCAGGAGGTCGCCAGATAACTGTGAAAAATATAAAACCTATATTTATCAAATACATTTATGATTTTCATCATATGTCAAAATAAAACCATTAATGAAGATATAAATCTAAATTTAACGCCTTAATTCTTTAACATATTAATGCACTTTATTTATGAAGACAGAACATTTTCAAGCCTTATAATTAAAGGATCCAAGAATTGTCATTGCGGAGAGGACGGTCATGAGCACCAGCGTGTCATCTTGGGGGTTGTGGCTCAAAAAGTTTGGGAACCAGTCCTCCAGAGTTACAATCCTGCAACTTTTAGCTGCATCCCTTCTCACCTGGATCAGATGAACGGCCCGTTAACAGCTTCACTACTTCCTTAACTTAATACAGCTCCTTTGTTTCCTGTTTTTCATTGCTGGAATAACTGATTAATCCAGGTGTGTCTGACCATGTTGTTGTGGTTACTGAGATTGGGCACAGCTGGATTAATCAGTTCATCCACTGTGAAAGACAGGAAACAAAGGAGCTGAATTAAGTTCAGGAAATAGCGGAGTTGTGCATAGATTTGATTTAAGAATTTTTTAAAAAGCAGGATACAGTGGGAATATGGCTGTGACTGGATATTAGCGCCCTCTGCTGGCCTGGAGGAACTTTAAAGTGAGAGGATTCTTTTTTTTTGTTGTTCTCCGTGTTGCTGTACTTTGGCCCGAGGCTGGAAATGAAGCTATAACCGTCGTTTCACTACAAAATAAATTTATAACAAACTTCGTGTTTCAGCAGAAACAACCGTGGAAAGTCATGACTTTAAAAGTGCGACTTATAATGTTTTTTTCTTGTTCTATCGAGCTGATCCAAATATCAATTTTACAAGGCTATCATATCGATCCATACCAATATAGCCTACTTTTCTTGTAGAACTCTGCTTTTATGGTTAAAAGCCATATATTATGAATCGTTTGACAACTGTTCAATGAACTGTTTTTCTAGACTGTAAAAAAAGGCTATTTGATAACAATAGCTATTTCATATTGTTTACAAAAAAATGCAAAGATTTGAATTTCTCTGTATGCTACTGCTGTTCAGTTTGTTTAAGAATTTATTTATATGATTAAAAAAACAATCTCTACTTATTTATTTATGATAATTATGATCAATAATTAACGGCAAAATCACTTAAAATGTGAAATTTGAATTAAAAAAAGACTCAGTATCGGCAATATCAGCCCGGGATTTACTTGGTATGGGGTCAAACTAAATTTGCTCCAGTCCTATTGTCCTCCCAGTCCTCCCACTGATGGAATGATCCAGTAACTGGTCCATTCATGCCAGTGAGCAGTTTTCCACCAGCACCAGTTCTCCCAGCTCGACCTGCCTGGCGGCTCTGGCCCCACCCATTCCTCACCTGAGTCTCATCATTTCCTCCTGGCACTCCGCACTCCTCACCACCTTCCTTCCTGTCCGGATTCGTCCTTTTAACCTTTCTAGAGTTATTTTCTACTTATTTTAAGCATCATGAGTGCTAAGCTGTGGACGGAGGAGCAGTTTAACTGCCCCGTGTGTCTGGACCTCCCCAACGACCCGGTGACCATCCCCTGCGGGCACAGCTACTGCATGGCCTGCATCAAGGACTTCTGGAGCAAAGACGACCCCAAAGGGATCTACAGCTGCCCCCAGTGCCGCCAGACCTTCTGCCCAAAGCCTTCCCTGTCCAGAAACACCATGCTGGCCGAAGCTGTGGAGCAGCTGCGCAAAGGGGCCCTCAAATCTGAGGTGCGGGAGTCGATGCGAAGCGCGCGCGGGGTTGGTTCATCGTCCAAATCCAAGGCCAAGCTGCTCTCCTCCGCCGTGCTGTGCGACATGTGCAAAGGAGAGCGGCGAGCGGCGGTGAAGAGCTGCCTGGTGTGCATGAGCTCCTACTGCGAGGCCCACATGAAGCCACACCAGACCAAAAAGTCCCTGAAGCAGCACGAGCTCATCCCGCCCACGGGGAACCTCGCCGAGAAGATCTGCACGCAACACAAGTACCTGCAGGAGTTCTTCTGTCGCCAGTGCAAGATGTTTGTTTGCTGGTTGTGCACCAGTAGCCACCACAAGGACCACGAGTGTGTTTCTACCAAGGCGGAGAGGCTGGAGAGACAGGTAGGATGGAGAGCAGGGGCGTTAAACAGAGCTGCCGGTCCGGGGGGCCAAACCCGCCCACATGAACGTCCAGTCTAATCCACAAGGTCCAGATTCAGTAAATATGAAAATGAAATAGAAAAAATTTACTGTATTTTTTAAAATAAAAAAATAATTCAAATTTATTTACATAAATTTATATAAATACATACAAAATAAAAATAAATACATTAAACTTAAAAAAAAAAGCAAATATACCACATTCCCATGGCAGGAGGTTAACCTTAATCTTTTCTCTTGTTTAGTAGAGCTAATTTCAGTTTGTATAATGAGTCCATTCAAGTGGTCAATGGTACTACTCATTTAAAAATATACATGTATGTATATTTTATGTAAATTATTGTAAATTTACTCCTATCATAATTTTTCACTTCCTCAAAATCTGGATTAGATATTCTGTGATTTTTATTGAGATATTGTGATCTGTAAAATGTAGAGCAGCTGTAGATAAGTAAATAAATAAAATAAAAGAAATTTAGGTAGTGGGTGTATAACATATAAATGTGAAATACGATTAAAAGGAATCATATGTAAAATTGAAAAATAAAAAATTTCTTCATCCAGTTTGTAAATGTTTAGAATTTAGGAAAACTTTATTTCATTAAATTCTTTCTAAAATACAATAAAATTTAAAATAAATTATATAAATGTAGCACACTAGAGTATACAAATCTTTTTAATTTGACACATTTTATCAGTAAATTATGTAAATGGTTGAATTTTGTAAATATGTCTGAGACTACTGTAAATATTGCAGATGCAGCACCTTATTTACTGAAGAAATTTCAAGTCCATTATACTTTCTAAAAGAATAATTCCTTCAATGTAAACATTTTAATAATGTGTACTTCTTACTAAAACATAGAAATGTTTAGATTTGTTTTATATGTATAGGTTTTTACCTAATGCTACTTTCCTGTGCTGTCCCATATTGTGCTTTGTTTGGTTTAATCATTCATGATGCGATCAAAACAAAAACAAGAAAAGATTGTTAAACAAGATGAAAAGGAGAAAAAAGGGAAAAAAAACTAACAGGTTAAATGCAAAACAGGAAATAAAAAAGGGAAATATTTTCTTTAAGCTCCGCCTGACCAGGCTGTTTCCCTTTAAACCATCACAGCAGCAGAAGAATCAATAACACATTTATTTATTAAATAAACTTTGCCCTGTTTTTAAAGCTTTAGATTTAATTTAGCTTCTTCAGTCTCCATCTAACCCTGATGTTTAACGTCCAGTGCAGCGTCTATTGTCACGTTAAAGTTTCTGTTAAAGGTGTCGTCCTCGCTGCTTTTGTGTGACTGAATCCCGGCTGTGGACATTCCTGACGGCATTCCTGCTCGGACGGCTCCTCCCTGCCGTGCTGCCTTCACTGCTTCCTCCTGCTCACCGTGTGTTTCCTGTCCCGCAGAAAGTGCTGTCAGAAATTCAGATTGACAACCAGCAGAAGCTGAAAACCCGAGAGCAGGAGCTGAAAGACCTGAAGAAGACGATGGAGGTGGTGAAGGTGGGTCCTCCGCAGCCGGTCTGCCGAACCCAACCAGACCGGCCACGTTTACATTGCAGTTTTAATTCCTTTTTAATTTTAAATTAAAGTTAATTCTGCTTTAAACAAGTGAAAAATGAGCATGTTAACACCTAATTACTGATAAAAAAATGTAATTCTGAATTAAACTTAATTCTGAAAAAAGAGGCTGGTTTTTTCCACTTTTAATTCTGATTCAGATAATTCCTCTTATATACGGTACGTCACTTCCACCATCCAGCCAATCAGAGCCCTTCCCAACCCCTGGATTTAAAGTGTTTTCCATGTAAACCTTAATTCAGAATTAATTTACATGTAAACCCGAAGGTGAAGATTTTAATTCGGATGTTTTGTCTGCACAGCGGTCTTCGGACAGGGTGCACGACGACGGTGAAAACATGCTGGGGGAGCTGCAGCGGTCGGTGGAGCGTCTGCAGGAGCTGCTGGAGGAGGTGCTGGATCAGGCCAGCCTGGAGAAGATGGGCCAGGCCCAGGAAGTCGCCGATAACCTGGAGGCCGAGATCAAGGAGCGGAAGAAGAGGGACACCGAGATGAAGGACCTGGCGAGCTGCGAAGACCACATCTACTACCTGCAGGTAGAACATGAGGCGGTTACTGACGCTGTTGATTATTTATTTATTTATTTTATTTATTTTTTTGGTGCCGATTAGGGATGCAAAGTATCAAGTAATTCATCAATCATTAGTTGTTTCAAATAATTGATAAATGGCAAATTTTTTTGAGAAGCTGAATTTCCCTATGAATCAACAGATTCCCTTCTGCGAAAATGCAAAAAAAAAAAATTAATAAAATATTTATTCTTAATAACAAGTACACATTCACACATGGAACAAAGCAAACAAAAATTATTATTATGAATTTAATTCAATGTAATAAATTAAATCATGTCTATGGTCAGAGCCCAGCTTTTTGTTTTCTGGCGTGAAGTGCCCTCATGTGGGCTTGTGAGGAATTACAGGCTCAAAACAATTAATTGCAATAAAATAATTTCAATTCAGTAATTTCCCATCAATTATTAAATGATATTTGCTTGAATTCTAGCGCTGATTCGATTTTTAATTGCAGTTTTTTGATATTGCCAATTTTTGTGATTCTTAGTTCGCTTTTTTGACCCCAGACCATGTGTAAAAAACAAAGGATGACAATGTTTGCAGATTATATCATGAGCCATGTTTCCTAAGAAAAAAAAAAGTACATTACATGTGAGCCAGTAAACATTTATTCAAAAAGATTTATTATAAAAGACACAACTGCCAGACCATCGGCAAGTTTACAAGAAAAAAGTAAAATGTTTCCTTTTTTAAAAAAAAAATTACTTTTTAAAATTTGTTTTGATTAAAAAATAAATTAATTAAAAATTTCTAAAAAAGTTTACGAAAAAAAAAGTTTTTAAATAAAGAAATCTATTTAAAAATTGTGAGAAAAAAAACACAGAAAATAGCAGCATTTACGTTAATCCTTATTTTTTCCTCCCCATCCCTCAGACGTGCGATTCCATGTGCAGTCCTCTGGAGACCGGAGACCTGCCGGCCGTCCACGTCAACCCCGACGCCTCTTTCGATCTCGTTTGTGAGGCCATCTTGGCTCTCAGGGAGCGCGTGGAGGATCTATGCAACCAGGAGCTCAGCAAAATCACCAAACAAGGTCTTTCTTCCACCAGAATCCTTCCTGCTTCTTCACATTTTCTCACATAAAACGACCTTTTTCCATCTTACTGTGTTCTTTTGCAGTTAATGACACGACACTGTTCACTCTGGGAGCCTGTAAGTTCCCAGTTTGGGTTTTATTTCATCATCCTTATGGTTTTCTTCAGGCTTTCAGCTAACGGTAACCTCTGATCTTCTCTAGCCAACCGGAGCGGAGCACAGAAAGGAGGCATTTTTAAATGTGAGTTTTCTGCTGGACTTAAAATTTATTTAATAAGGATAATTCCAACGTTCATGCAAGAAACCTTTCTCTTCCTTTTCTAGTGTTTTCTGGTCTGGGTTCACGCACCCCAAACAGCCGTTTACCAGGTCTGTTCAGCATCTTTTGTTGCCTTTGTTTTATATAAAATGACTTTTCAATTTCACCTGCATGATCTCCTTTTATCTTCCAGCTTCTTCACCCGGTGTCTCAGTCGGTGCGCGGAGTACGGACAGACTAGGTATGTTTTAGATTCCTGCATCATGTCGGATACGGTTACATGATGTTTTCAAATCCTGAATTAAACAATATATATATAAAATCTTCTTCTTCACATTTACATGGAAATATTAATTTTGAATTAAGGTTTGCATCCGCCGAGCCCCAGAATGAACTTAAAGCAGAATGATGAGAGGAATTATCTGACTCAGAATTAAAAGTGGAGTAAATAAATCAGCCTTTTTATTCAGAATAAGTTTCATTCAGAATTAACATTTTTTGTATCAGGAATTAAGTGTTTTATATGCTCATTGTATATCTGTTTAAAGCAGAATTAACTTTAATTCTGAATTAAAAAGGAATTAAAACTCATGTAAAGGTGGCCTTTGAGATATTCAGTAAGTAATTTGGTGGGTTTTGTTTTTCAGGTGTAGGTCTGAGAAGTCAGGACGTGAGGAGCAGAGACTCACCACTGGGTGAGAGTTCACATGTTCAGTTAAAAGGATGTAAAAAGGGGCGAAGATGACAAATAAATATCAGGTTTAAAACTAGAACTTCTTCCTTGTTTCAGACAGAGGCAACACCAGCTCACCCAGACCAGGAAACAGACGGAGAAGGGAAGAGAGAGAGGCCGGTAAGCAGCTATTTAAACTAAGATTTCCTCCTATTTTTCCAGCGAAATGAGTCTGCATGGCAACATTTCACACTGCACCTGCAGAACATTTAGATTTCTCACCAGCTGTTTTTCTGTGTTCGATTTAAATTATGATTCTCGTGATCCTTTGAAATGTAAGAATTTGTGGAGAAAAACAAAAGGTTTTACAAATAATCTTCTTGCTAGTTTTTTTTCCTAATTTCAATTAGAAAAAAACAACACAGTAGCCAGACATTTTCTACTGTTAATGCCCGACAAGACCAGTAAAAGAGATAAATAAAAAAAATTAAATAAAAAAATTATTGAAAAAAATGTTTTGCATTTATGTGAAGAGATTTTTTTTTTTACTAAAAAACTATTAATATTCCCAATATTAAATCTTTCAACCAAAAAACCCTATTTTAAAATTTTGAAACCAAAAATCCTGATATTAGATTTTTTTATTCAGTTTTCCAACCTCTATGAATCAGGGTAGTTTAGAGCACTAAGTTAAAAAACAAAAAAACCAAAATTGTCTCAAACACTTGGCTTCCAATTTGCAAGATTCGTAAAGGGTAATTTAGTTGCTTTACTGGGGATTTTCACCACATTACATCAGGTCCTGCTCAAAAACTAGAACATTTAAATCTGTTAGAATCTATGCAGAAATGCAATAAAACTGTTTATTCTGTTTGTTTAAATGCAAACGAGGCTAATTGGTGGATCTTTTGGGGGGCACATAGACCACATTAGCCTACATCCTAGATCCAGAACTACAAGACCTAGTCTGTTCAGAAATATCGATTTCTGCCTGGACAGACATATTCTGCCGAGCATGGAGATTAAATAAAACGCAGCGTCTTTATTTTTCTCCGACATGAAACTAGCATTCAGCCTGCATGAGATCAGACATGATTAGTCAGGTGATGTCACCTGTTCGTAAACTTCACACCAGGTTGCTAGCAAAGCAACAAACCCAGAATTCAGTCTGGAGTCAGCATGTAGATGATATGTACAGATGTCTGCAAAATGGTTCCTGCACAAACCAGCTGAAATGAGCTGAAAACTGACAAAAGTAATAAGAAATGCTTTTTTTTTACCATTACATTGTTTTTGAATTTTGGTTCAATGGAAATATTTTTTTAAAAACAAGCAAAAGGAAGATTAATATATAAAATTAATTAATTAATTAAGTTTTATTTCACAAATTTATAATTTAGCAAATATATATTTATTGTTACTTTTTTCAGTGTCAAGTTATTTGAATTTCTATGAAGAATTTAGCCTTTACTTTAATGAAATATATGAAAATGAATGAATGAAATCAAAATTACTTTATTAATCCCAGAGGCTTTTTCAGTGAAAAAATATATCCTTCTGCAGACAACTGTAAACCTTAATTTCTCTAAAGCAGCAAGAGAGACCAGCACCAGACCGAGCCCCACTCCGAGTCGTAGAGAGTCCCCGTCCCTTTGGAGCAGATCCAGTCAGAGTCAGCCCAACTCCAACGCCGCCACGACTCCCTCTCCGACTCCTACTCCAGCTCCAGCCACCCCAGCTCCTGCTCCAACTCCTGCTGCATCAACTGGAGGTAAACTCCCACATTGTTGCAACTTGCTGCCACCAAGTGGCAAAACAAGAAACCTTTTTTCCACATCTCTCCTTTCTCCTCATCAGCTTTCAGTCGGATGGCTTCCATCAGCAGCCTGTTCCGCTCCAACCGCCGCGGCGCCACCCAGGCCTCCCCGGCTAGTAACACACAACCTGCAGGAGGAAATCCATGTAAGGCCTCTTCTCCCAACTCCTCCTCTGAGACCACAGAAACAACTTTTATCCTGTCATAAAAAACTGTCAAAATAACATCATGCATTATTGTAAAGACCAGTCCTATATTTAGTGTGCAGCTGTCTGAAAAATGATTCCTACCCTCCCATTAAAATGAGAAAAACCAGCTGAAATGAGCTGAAACTGACAAAAGTAATAATATATTAAAATTTTATGAAAATGATTCAATGTTTTTAAATTGTGGTTTAACAAAAATTGTTTAAAAAAAACAAGAAAATAAATATGAGAAATTAATATATGTTAGGTCTCTCGTAAGCCAATCAGGTTTTTTCTGGAATCAAATCAAATCAAACTTTATTCGTATAGCACTTTTTATATGTTATGTATCAGAAGTGCTTTACATTGTAAAAACAAATATTTAAAGAATAATACATGCAAATATATTTACAAAAAAACCTCCATCAGACTTTTACACCTGTCCTCAGGTATTCTTCCCCCCTGCTCATCAGCAGGGCGCTCTCATTGGTCCAGGACCTATTTGTTTGTTTTTGTCAAGTCATTTTAAAAAAAATTATGTCTTACTTCACTAAATTATAATTTAGAAAATTTTTATACATTTTATTTTTTTTAGGCTTCAGTTGTTTAAATTACTTTTAATAATTTTGCCTTTTCTTTAATGAAGGAGATGGATAGTTTTGCCGACATCTGTACCTCTAGAGTCCAGGATTACACGCTAGTGCTCCAAAATGTTGCACCAATGGTGCTATCATAGAAATGTAAATAACTTTGTTTGGAAGTAAAAAAAAAAAATCCCATTAAGTTTTTAATTTAACACACATTTCCACTCTGAACCACAAGATCAGGTGACAGCTTTTTTTTTTTTTTTTAACCAGTGATATTTAAAGCTGCATTTGTGAATGTAACTGTGTATTATAGTGTTTTTACAAAAAAAAATCCTTGTCCATGTGGTTAAAGTTACCACTGATAATGAAACTCCAGAAATCCGAAGTCACAGCGTTTGCTCTTTTAGGAACCTTATATCTCTCTTCACTGTGTTGCATCCCTGAAATTACAAAGCAGTGAATATAAACAAATCAGACAAAAATAATGAGATCTGGGCATCTTTTCTGAGGTTCTACTTTAAACAAATGGTCTGTTTTTTTGTATATTCACCAGGGGGGATGGCGGCTCTGTCTGAAACACCAACAGAGGGTAAGATGCATGCTCTTCTATCTCAATAAATATTAGAAATAAATTAAGCTTAAAACAAGATTTTTATCAGTAACTTGCTTTAGCTTGAGTTCCAAACCGAAGGAAATAAGATGTTTTAAGATGTTTTGTCTTGGTAATTGATCAGGATTCAAATGATCAAATAATTTATTATTTATTGTTTCATCTTATCGATCGATCGATAAACGATTAATTGATAAGTGGCTGAATTTCCCTATGAATCAACTTGTTCCATTCTACGAAAATGCTATCTTAAGAGCAATGCTAATTTTAATCATATTCCTTAAGAAAATATTTGTTCTTAAGAGCAGGAACACATTCACACCTGGAACAATGCAAACAAAGATATTATTATTTTTATTATTAATAGTATTATTATTATATATCTAATTAAAATTATTATTTAAATTAAATTATGTCTAAGATCAGAGGACAGCTTCTCTCGTGTTCCAGCATGTGCATCAAGCGCCCTCATGTGGGCTGGCGAGGAATTACAGACTCAAAACGATTAATTGCAATTAATTAATTTCAATCAAGTAATTTCTTATCAACGAATAATTGAAAATCGCCTAATTATTGGCATCCCTTGTAAATCATGTTTTACTTGTTAATTGGATGTTTGAGATAAAGTTCTAACAAAATCTAAAGATAAAGTAAGCCAAGCTATTGCTGCTCTGGGTAGCTTTAGATGATGTCGCTGTCAGCCTATGGTGCTAAACTAGCTGCATAAGCAACTGCGATATTGGGTGTTAAGTTTTAAAGTTTTCCGTAAAGAAAAAAACAAAGATAATAGTGGAAAATCGAGTTGCGAAAAAGAAATCTCAGAAGTGAACTCTGTGCTGCCCTCTAGTGGATGCATTGGCTAACAACCATGCAAACATAATGGTGGGCAGTGACATCGTTTGAAACATATGTTCCTATTAACATTCGTAAAGGGAGCAGAAATTAGGCATTTTTTATGTTGGGACCTGTGTTTTAGCGTCTTTCTGACTCTGAAGATCCTATTTTAAAAAAACTGGTTGTTTGTTCTCTTTATTTATGCTAATTTAGATTTTCTCATTGTTCAGTAAACCCAGGTCTGTTCTTGGACTCGCCCTCCCCGAACATTATGACCCATGCTCCTGCTTTCCCCGCATGTGAGTCAATAATCTTTATCTCTACTCTGAGAGAAGAGACAGAAAGAAAGATTTGCTTGTACGCCGACACCTTTTACGTCTTTTTCAGTGCGAGAAATAAACATCGACAGCATCCAGGCGCCAGAACCGAGGACCAGAGACGAGTTCCTGCAGTGTGAGTCTCAGATAATTCCTGAATATTTCCCGTTTTCTCGCACGTCCGGCTAGGGATGTAACGATACTCTGAAAATCGGTTTAAAATCGATTTAAACTGGTTTAAATGGCAATCGATGTATAAAAAAAAGGAAAATCGATTTGCAAACTATGAATATTTAGGTGCAGATTAATTCGGAAATGTTTATACACAATAAGTATATATATTTTTCTAAACCGCTGTGAACAGATCCATTAGATGTAGATGGTTTTTATGTTAATAAATCTTTAGTAATACTCAATTTCTTCATTATTTCTGAGCTTTTTTTGTACCTGTATACTTCTTTTATTTTTAAATGGGCTGTAAGGCAAGGCAAGTTTATTTGTATAGCACATTTTCAGGTTCAAGACAATTCAAAGTGCTTTACATAAAACATTAAAAGCATAAATGCAAGAAGACTTACAATAAAATCATTTAAACACAAAATCATGTAATGGAGAAAAAGGCAAATATAAGTAAAAGACAATTCAATTGGTTATAAAACAACTAAAATCAATTTTGTTGGGAATAAAAATTGAAATCAAGAACTTAAAATCGAGAATCGAATCGTTACATCCCTACATTCGGCTTTAACCGACTTTGGAATTTCTCCCAGATTCCGTAAGCTTGACCCTTGACCCCAACACGGCCCACCGGCGGCTGGTCCTGTCCGAAGGCGACACCAAAGCCACGCTGCAGGGGCCGGCGCAGCCTTACCCCGACGCCCCGCAGCGCTTCGACGGCTGGACACAGGTGATGTGCGGCCGCCCGCTGCAGGCCCAGCGCTGCTACTGGGAGGTGGAGTGGCGAGGCCGGGGCTCCTCGGTGGGCGTGGCCTACGGCGCGCTGAGCAGGAAAGGCGCCGACGCCAGGTCCGGCCTCGGCTACAACGCCCAGTCCTGGACCCTGGAGCTGTCCGACACCTGCTGCTCGGCCATGCACGACAACGACAAGCGCGACATCCCGGTCACCTACTCGCCCCGCCTGGGCGTCTACGTGGACCTGACGGCGGGAACGCTGGCCTTCTACAGCGTGGCCGACAACATGACGCACCTGCACAGCTTCCGCGCCAACTTCACCCAGCCGCTCTACGCCGCCTTCGGGGTGGGCAGCGGAGTCGGGGTGGGGCTCGACTTCGCCCTCGGGCAGTTCTCTTCCAGCTCGGACAGCATCAAGATCTGTCCGTTATAAAGATAAAGACATGTAGAAATGCCCTTTTTCTTGGGGGTAACAAGAACCAACTGTAGCCCACCTCAAGTCGGACGGGAAGCTTCTGATTTCTTCTTATTTAAACAATCTTAAATGCACTTAATGAACCTCTAATTTCTTTTTTTTCCCTTCAACTTTTGACTTTCTAAGTCTCAAACGAGCAAGACATCGCTTTGTTTGCAATATTTGCAAGAGGAAACTCAATAACGAGAGAATCGTGATCAGAGGGGAGACATGAACAAAATCACTGTAAATGTTAGCTTTTCCAGACGCCTAAAAGGCTCCACCTGCTGGTTGATGTGTGAACTGCAGATGTTACATTTTTAATCGAATATACAAGGAAAATAATGAATTGGTTTTGTTTTCTCCTTTTATTTGACTAAACCTGAATGCATCGCAGGCCTGAGACGAGCACAATTACTAAAAATATCACACCTTCCCCAGCTTAAGGCCTCATAACGTTAAAAAAAACAAGGACCTTTTTTGTCTTTTTAACAATTGACTTTTTAAGTCTCAGTAAACCAGCAAGAGTTTCATTTTGTTTGCAATACTTTATTTAGAAAAAGAGGCAACTCAATAATGATAATTATAATAATAATGAGAGAGAGGGTACACATGAACAAAATATTACGAATGGGACCATACATCGATAATAGTCAGTCAATGATATCGATCCAAAATCCTAACATCGGCCAAAAATCGATAGTATCCAGTTATCAAACACTTTTTGAAAATATTTTCTTTAAAACTGAATGTTAAAGCCAGAGCTCAGGAATAGAGAGATTAAATGATGGTCTACTTGATTTTTGTGATGAATGGAAATTATTGTGATCAATCACTCATGATATCGCTTCATATCGATCGGTGGATCCTTGATCAAATCGAATCAAAATATGACTGAATTTGAGGTATCGGCAAACATTGAATCGCCGCATCGCTATCGTGATCAAACCAGTGATACTGTACAATTAAGTTTTTCCAGATGCCTAAACGGCTGTGTGAACTGCAGCTGTTACAACATTTATAATCAGATATACGAGGAAAATAATTAATCAGTTTTGTTTTCGCCTTTTATTTGACTAAACCTGAATGCATCGCAGCCTGAGATGAACTTGATGGCTAAAAAAACGTCACCTGCCCCGGCTTAAGGCTTCAAACTGTTAAAAAAAACGAGGACCTGAAGGAAAACACCCCCGCAGTCCTTTCATACTTTTGCTGTCTGATTTGGTTCGGACCTCGCCTGGAGTCTTTTTTTTTCTGTAACATTTGACTTTTTAAGTCTCAATAAACCAGCAAGACATTCACTTATTTGCAATACTTTATTTAGAAAAAGAGGCAACTCCATAATAATAATAATAATAATAAATCCTGATCACAGAAGGGAGACATGAACAAAAATCACTGTACATTTGTTTTTCCACACAGTCTCACAGAAACAAGATATGGCAAATTTAAAACATATTTACACTGTGCTTTGCTGCTTTTTCCTAATCCTCTAAATCTGAAGCTTCTCCCTTTTAAAATGTTCATCACGTTAGCTTAGCATGGATTCCCTTCATATGCAAAGCAAAACGCAGAACTTAAAACTTAAATGTTAGTGGATGTTACAAGAGGCACGCGTTATGCTTAAGTTTATCGATGTTAGGATTTGTATGCTTAAAAATAAAGTTTAACGACTAAATTCAAAGTGCAGATACTCGGTTTGGGGGTTTAGATGATGTGTTTAGGAGCAGAAGCACTGAGGCTGAGGTTTCACACCGGTCAAGCAAAGAAAATTTCCTAAAACTACACCAGCAGGATGTAGATGCCTAAACAGCTCCACCTGCTGGTTGATGTGTGAACTGCAGATGTTACAACATTTTTAATCAGAAGTTACGAGGAAAATAATGAATCGGTTTTGTTTTCTCCTCTTATTTGACTAAACCTGAATGCATCGCAGGCCTGAGACGAGCATGACGGCTAAAAAAACGACACCTTCCCCGGCTTAAGGCCTGAAACTGTTAAAAAAACGAGGACCTGAAGGAAAACACGCTGTCCTTTCATGGTTTTGGCATCTGATTTGGTTCGGACCTCGCCTGTCTGCACAGATGCATGCTGGGATCTATAGGCGAGGTTGTTCTTCATGCACATGGAAGGCCACCAGATGCAACAACGAACTTTTTATACCTACCTAAAAAAAATTCTGTGCGTCTAGAAGCAGATTAAAGGCAGTTTGCTGCTTCGGTTCGCTCACACTAAAGCTTTTGAAGCCCTTGGAACATCGACACCCTGGACGCTCAATCTTCCTTTATCCTTCAAAACAAACCTGCTTTTCCTTCCTTTAAGGCTCTTTCCTTCCACCTTTCATCACTTCCACGAACCCTCGAACACTTGCGCTGTCTTTCTGTGCGAGCATCCAGGGCGGAGCGTCATGGCAGACAGACACTGATCGCTAAAAACAGTCCAGTTAAATTGTGCTTTAAAACGATGCCGTATAAAAAAAAGGGGCGGTCCAGACGGGTGGAGGCTTCAGCGCTTCTCTGAGCTTCTCGGCGGCTGGGAGACGGAGGCGAGATGCCGCCGGCGCTCTTTAGGATTCCCCCACGGCGGCGGGGGGATGGCCAGGGAGGTGGGGTGAGGCGGAGGCCTGTGATTGGCTGCCGACTTGTGCCCGGCACGCCCTCCGATCATGGCGGGGAGGCTCTGGTTGCGCCGCAGGCCGTCCAGCAGGCTCCCGCCGCCGGCCGACACGAACGTGGCCGAGTCCTGGGGCTCTGATCCGTGCAGCACGGTGGCGAATCCCATCCTCCGGAGCCTCTCCAGCAGCCCCGGCTTGGCGTGGCCCGGACGAGGGGCCGACACGAGGGCTGCGGTTTCCCGGGAGGGGCTGGGCAGGTCGGGGTGGGGGGCGCGGCCCAGGTTCAGCCCGTAAACGTCCTGGAGGAAAAGCTCGGCGGGTCTGGAGGCCAGGAAGTTGTCCGCCGGGGGCTGGCGCGACTCCGGGGACGGCGGGAGGGAGGGCGAGTTGGGCGGCGTGCCCGGCTGGAGGCGGAGCCGTGGCTGGGAGGCGGGGTTTGGCGATGAAGGCAGGGTTTCTGTGGAGACCTGTGCGGAAATGCCGCGCTCCATTACCAGCTTGGCGAGGCCGCTGGGGCGAGCCGGCGGGCGGCGAGGGGGGAAGGAGTCGCCGAGGCTCAGCCTGCAGGGCGTGACGGGCGTGCTGGGGCCCGTCCGCAGGGAGCTGGGCGTGTTGGCCAGCAGAGACGACTGCGAGCTGAGGACAGAGAAAAGGTAAAAGCGTCACAGGTACGGTTACATGATGCTTTCAATTTAAAATTTAAATAGCTGGTTTTTTTTGTTTGTTTTTTTAACTCTTTATTTATGTTTCTTTTTCTTTTTTTTCTCAAAATAAAAATAAAAAATAGCTGATCTTTTATCTCTATCGTTTCACTCTTTTTTTTTTTTTTTTAGCGAAACTTGATTACTTGTTGAATTTTAGCTTTTATTTTCTCTGTTTTATTTACTTTTTTTTACCACAGCTCTTTGTAGCACTTTGAAATTGCCAGCAATATAAAGTACGATACAAATAAAATGTATTATTAGGCAAGGCCAGTTTATTTATATAGCACTTTTCTGCTTTACATAAATTATTAAAAGCATAAGAATTACAATTCAAACATTCAAACACAAAATCCTTTTAAAATAAAAATACACATCATGATCTAACAACTACGAAATGCTGCCATCTGGTGGCTAATTAATGTTTAACATTACAGTGATTCTGTTTGGTTTTGTGAAAAATAAACTACTTGAACTTTCTTTTATGATTCATTGTTTCAAACTGGCTTATTTTGTGAAATATTTATTTTCTAAATGTAAATACTAACATAGAGAGAAAAGGAATGTTTCCAATGTGGATTTAAAAGTTTCTACATTTGGTGAGTTTTTAAATCACTTGTTTGCAGCATAACAGCTAAGACCTGCTTCTCCATGTTTGGTCGGGACTCTGGTCTGGATCTAAAAGCTCTGATCGGTTTATATTCTCTAAACATATCACAGATGTATTCTGGTCCTGAACCGTTCTGGGATTAATAAACCATCAGATTGTTAGAGATGTAACAATACATTAAAAATCAATTAAAGTCGATTCAAACTGGTTTAAATGGAATTCATTTTCTAAACATATGAAGCACAACTACGCGGACTTGTTCTGTGAATTCGATCAAGAACGGCAAACCTGCTGCCAACAGGAAGTAGACGTACCTCGGGGTGACCTGTGTGATGTCGGTCGGATGCAGGATGCGGCAGGTTGTGATGGTGTAGGTAGAGAAGGTGGAGCTCTGACACTTTCCAGGGTTTGGAACTAAACACAAATCAGAAAAAAACACAGTCTTAGAAAAAAAAGGTCATATGCAGGACTTGGATATTTAAAGCAGGGATGGGCATAATTAATCAACAATCGATTAATTGATCGTTTAGAGTTGATTCAATTACATAATTTTTAACCAATTAATTGAATGCATCTTTAGACTGGTGCTGAAGTTGTATGTGAGCGCATATTTTCCAGTGTAACCATTGAATGAATACCATTAAACTGCCACAAGACTTTTTCATCTTGTCATAAATTTTTAAATAAGGAAACAAGTTTTTTTGTACTTTTGCTTCTTTTAAATATAGGCTATAAATATTGAGTTTTTATATAGAAATAATAATGATTTATTGATAGGGGTGGGAAAATCGAATCGAAAAATAAAATCTATTTTTTTGTTTAAAAAAATCTATCGTGATTTTTTTATTTCATAATTTCAAAATAAATATTTCTTTGTAAAAAAAAAGCGACCTCTTTTTTTCAATTAAATGCAAAAAATGTCTTAATTTTTTTTTATTTCATTTTTATTATTATTTTTTTAAATCTTTTTTACTTGTCTTGTTAGGCATTATAGTAGCCGAATGGTTTGGATACTGTGATTTTTTCCTAATAAATAAATAAATAATAAATAAATAAAAAAAAATATATAGCAATAAGATTTTTTGTAACATTTTTCCTTTTCCTCCTCAAAAATCTGCAATATTGAAAAATCATGAGAATCACATTTTAAATCGAACCGGTACCCTAAAAGTATTAATCCCTTAATTAATTAAGCCCTATTAACCGATAATCGATTGTTAATTCTCCTGATAGTCAATTAAGAAAATGTCATCAAATACCCATCCCTACTTTTAAGTAATTATTTGAGGAAATACCGCATGAAGATGCTGCTGATGTAGAGGAGGGAATCTGACTTTGTTGAACGTTTGCTGTTGAAACTCCTGGAATGGGCTGGAATAGGCCGGACTTGTCAGCGAGGTCCGGTCGGACTAAAGAAGAGGTAGTTGGTAGCGCAGGCGATGCCGGCAAGGTCGGGGAGAGGGGAGGGGTCGTTAGTGCCGCCGCAGAGGTTTTCCTGTCCTTCCTCTCCTCTGGTGTGGATGAAGAGTGAACCTTGAAGGTAATCCCTCCTTCCTCCTCCTCCTCATCAACCTCTTCTTTCCCCTGCTCTGCAGCTCCTTTCTCCAGCACAGCGACCTCTCTATGCTCGTCGCTTTCCTCGTCCTCCTCCATGTCAGAGAGGCGGTACACCGCATCCTGAGCCAGAGGCCGGAAACCCTTAGTTACGACCCCGGGGTGGGGGTCCAGGATGGTGGCCAGGTGAGGTTTGGCAAGCTGCTGCCAGTGGTGGAGCGTCAGAGAGCCTGCGAAAGACAACATTTATATTCATTAAACTATACTAACAGTGACTTAAAATTCATTAATCTGTATTTCGATTTTAATCAACAAATAAAAATAAACAAGTAATAAAAATAAACCCAGAAAATTTGAAGACACATTAGAAATCAGAAAACTTAAACAACACAACTAGTTAATTGCTAATGAACAAGGAACAATATAAAATATGGTAAAAATGTCTAAATGTTATTAGAATAAAAATTTACTACATATTTTAATGTAGAATTAACCACAAATTACACATTTAGCCGTTTGGTTGTTTTCCCAATAGACTAAAAAGCCAAGCTTAAGTGTGCTAAAGGATTTAGACGACTAGCATAATTGCTCATTTTTGATTTACTTAAATTCTAAAACACTTATGTATGAATTAGTTATTTTTTTAAATACTTCCATTTGGAAGTAACTAATGTATTTATTAATAAAACTGTGAAGCTGAAACATTTTCCTGTGAAATGTTGAGTCAATAAACTATAATTTTCAGCTTTTATTGAAACTGACAGGCTTTAATTGTTTTTTTTAGTATTTAAAAATTATTTGGAAGGCTTTAAAGATAGAAGTCTGCATTTGTTCTTTTAGTCAGAATTAGAAAAAACTTTAAAAAAAATTAATAATAAAAATGAAATTTAAAAACTTCTTTTTTTTTCATTTTTCTGAAAAAAGATTTTTTGACAAAGAAATATTTATTTTAAAATTGTGAAATAAAAAATCCCGATATTCGATTTTTTTTAACAAAAAAAATAATCGACTTTAGAATTGTGAAATTGGAATTTGCGATATTCCATTTGATTTTCCCAGCCCTATTAGATATGTCATACATGGGCGTTCTTAATCTCTTATAAGAGTTTCAGGCTGTTATTTACAAAAATATGAGTTAAAAATATGAAAAACCTGTAAAACAAGCAAGTGTTTTAGATTTAATTTGAACTTTTTCATTGAGAAACTACTAAGAGATGTTTATGAAGCCTGACATTTCCAAGGTCCAAAGGTTATTTCAGGTAATTCAGACAATCTGTGCAGGTTTCCTGATGAAAAAAAAAAAGCTAAAATATAATCACACAGATTTCTGTAACGGGGCTATAAAGGAGTAGCTAAAAAAACTAAAACATGTCCACTTTGCACTTTGTCACCTTCCATGGGTTTGACGATCTGCAGCTTCTCAGGCAGGAAGGTCTTGAAGACGCTGGAGCTGAAGGAGATCTCCGACAGGTTGGAGAAGGAGGAGAACGTGCTGCTCATTGGCGAGCTCCAGCCGCTGCCCTCGCCGTCCGCCTCCGCCGCTGCCAGGGCACTCAGCTTCTTCTCCCGCTCAGCCTGGAAGAACTGTCGCTCCGACAGGAAGTTCTGCCGCCGAAGCGACAGGCGGTGCAGCGCTTTGGTGAGGTCGTGTCCTCCCGGGCAGCCGGGCTGACCCATTCGCACCTCGTCGCTGCAAACGCAAAAGGTACGATGTTATCTGAAATGCTCCAAACTCGGTCGTTGGCTCAGTAAAAGATAAGAAAGAAAAATGTTTTTTTTTTTACCCCTGGATGGACTGGAAGGGCTGGGCTGTCATCACCACAGAGCTCTGTCCAGATCCCGGGATGGGCGGCTCGGCCGAAGAGCCGCGGGATGCCGAGGCGTTGACCGAGCGAACCGTTTGGAAAACTCGCTTCTGGGAAGTTCTGCAGAGATGAGGTCAGAAAATTAGCACTAGAACTGTCTCTAGCGATTATTTTTTCTTCGATTAATCCAGCGACTATTTTTTAGATTAAATGATTAGTCCATCAATTATTTTCAACAAAAAAATGCATTTAAAAAATCTATGAATCTATGAAATTTATCATTTTCAAATAATCTAAATGTTTCTAATAATAATATAATAAAATTTATATATCAAAAATAATATTTCTTATATTCCTTCAGTATAAAATACCCAAGTTTGGCTTAATTTCATCATAATATGCATATTTTGGCAATGTAGGTTACAGAGTTACTGAATCCACCTAAAAATTTATCAACTTCATTTATGAAGTTAATGACATCTTTAAACTTTTGGTCAATTCATATGAGGTCCGTGTGTCCGGTTAGCTACTAACGATCGCTGCTGCTCTGCAGGATGCTGCAAACGGTGTAATGATCATTATTAGGGGCCGTGGCACTGAAAGTATGGAAACAGTGAGCAATATCGCCAGACTTTGGAAGACTTAAAGCGAATTTTTTACATTTCTGGTGCTTCAGTGGCGACTGGTTCTCAGTCATTGATATGATGTCATTCACGATGCGTCGACGGGCAAAATTTGCGTTGCCGTATTTACGTAATCAATAACGTTGATGCGTCGTCCCGTCCCTAATCAGCACAAAAAAAAAACAAACAAACATTGCGCTTTCATCGGATCGCTGCGCTTCAAACCTTTGGTCCTGAAAGGCCGTTTCCTCCTCCACGCTCAGCTCCCTCCTCATGCTGCCCTCGATCTCCGCAGCCAAAGAATCCTGCAAAAAAAACTAAATGTAAGTTCGACATACGCTGCAGCGTCGCGCTCCGAGTCCGAGGCGGGTCTTCTCACCATCGGGTAGAGGCCGTAGGAAAGGTGGCGCCGCATCCCCGCAGACGGAGTGTTTTTGCTCCGAAGTTCTCTGATCTCTTCCTGGGATTCGTGGAGCATCTCTACGCACTCGGCGTTCCTCTCTGCCAGCTCGTTCAGCTGCAGCAAACACGATAAACAGATGTTACTGCATGTTCCCACATCAAGTAATGTAAAGTTTAAGCGATGCTACGGAGGCCTGGGGGGGGACACTTTTATCATGCTTTTATGTAGGGTTGGTGAAAAAAATTGTTTTAAATCAGAATCGAGATTCTTGTTCTTAAAGGTTTAGAATCGTTTCAAAATGTCCAAGAATCGATTTTCTTGTTATTTATGACTTCTTTTTTTTTATTTTTTAGATTTTTTATATGAAATGAAATGTCTCTTGAAGTCTGGAACTAATTGTAGGTGTTTTGTGTTAAAGTCGGAGATATTATGTCTCCAGTTGAACCTGTATAAATAATACAGCTGGGATGATACGCTTTCCTTCCGATTTGATTCTTTTACTGTTCTTTGGGTGCCGATTCGATTTAAATTGCGATTCTTGTGATTCTCCAATATTGCAGATATTTGTGGAGAAAAACAAAAAATGTTGCAAAAAATCTTTTTCCTATTTTTTCTTTTCTTAATTTCAATTAAGAAAAAACAACACAACAGTAAGACCAACATGTGCCTATAATTCCAAATAAAGACAAATTAAAATTAAAATTAAACAATAATTAATTTTCTTTTTTGCATTTATTTGAGAAAAAAAAGTATTTCAAATTGTGAAATAAGATTTCATTGATTTTTAACAAAATAAAAAAATCAACATTTTGCAATAGAAAAATCCAGGTATTCGATTTTTTCACATAAAAAATATCAATTTAAAAATTGTAATTGTGCGATAAAAAAAACAGGTATTCGATTTTTTAACAAAAAGAAATCCAGGTATTTGATTTTTTTTTTTAAATATATAAATGTAAAAATTGTGCAATAAAAAAATCCAGGTATTTGATTTTTTAACAAAAAGAAAAAAATCATTTTAAAATTGAGGAATAAGAAATCCTGATATTTGATTTTTCGTTTAGATTTTCCCACCCATAATAAATCGTAAACACAAAGCGGATAATCCAGCCGTAAGAGAGGCACCTCTGCTGTGAGCTGTCGCTGAGCCTCTTTGGATGCCTGCAGATGGATCCTCAGCTCCTCCTTCTCCAGAGCCAGCTGCACAAAACAACAACATGAGACTCTACACAGAATAAACCGTGCGTGTCATCGCTTTTAGACGTGTCGGGCCTCCTCACATCCTTCACTCTGTGTTGCAGCTCCACAATCTGGGACAGCAGCTGGGTGATTTCCTCCTGGTGTCTGAGCAGCTCCTCATTCTTCTGAGCCAGCTCGTCGGTCAGCGACACCATCTGGCTGCTAGACTCGCCTGAAACGAATAGCGGTTGGAGTTAAAGCGGTTAAACAAATGAATGCTCCTCGTGTCGGTGTGCGACTTACGCAGCTCCTTCACACAATCGCTGACCAGCTGCTGCTCCTTCTCCTCGTACGTCATGGTGTCTCTCTTCAGCTGGGACGCCTGCGGAGGGAAACGCTTAAAGTTTACGACTCAAACCAGATTTATGAAGCTTGTTTTTTTATTCTTTACCGTCGTACCTCAGACCTCAGCGACAAGTTCTCCTCCTCCAGCTCCTGCAGCTTGTTCTGCAGAGACTCCAGCTGGCTGAGGGCGGCTGCGGTTCCCCCCGCCGGCTGAGACTGCCGCATGGGGGTGGACACGCTGGAGTCGGTCTCGCTCTCCTCCGAGGCGCTGGCCACCATCCGCAGCAGCTCATCCTTCTTACCCAGCTCATGCTGCAGCTGGTTCACCTGACCATGCAGGGTTAGCGGACAGGGGTGAGAAACGGCTTGATAACCATTAAAGGGGTAGTTCACCCTAAAATATTTGTTTTAAAGGGATACTGTGTAACTTTGGGCCCAAACATCAGCCTAATGCGTGGGTGTCACACATAGTAAAAGTTACTCTGATCATAATGCAACATTAGATTTTTTACTTCCAGATACCTGGGATAGAAAGTTTTGTGATTGTTTTAGATCCATTGTGATCTATATAGGTTCAAATTAAGAAGAAAACACATAAATGAATAAATGTAAATGAATAAATTGTAAAAGTTAATGCAAAATAAAAATATAGAACAGGTTTTTCTGTAAATTCAATTGTATACACATTTTTTTCAAATTTAAGAATTAAAAATCCTTATTGTTCATATTGATATTTCTATTTAAAAATTCATTCAATGTCCTTTTTTAGATGTGTAGGTTACAATAAAAGAATACAAGAAAAATAAAATCTAAATGAATAAAATTGTAACTGAGGTTAAATATTGTTAAATCCTCTTATTTTTCTCTAGAAAATCAAGATTGTTCATCCTGTTTTCCTTAAGTCCATTTAACTTTAATGGATCCATTAAATCCATTACATATAAACATCTTGATAATGTATTTGTAGTATTAAAACGAGGAGTATTGCTATTTTTAGATGATTATGCAGTTATTTTACTGGTCCGTTCCCACTGGAGATTGATTTGTGCTGAATGTGGCCCCTGAACTTAGATGAGTTTGACACCCCTGGCCTAATGCGAGTAACGACGGATAGGCCAGGAAATTAGCCTCAACACGTAAGCTTTGGTCTGATATTTGGGTCAGAAGTTACACACTGTCCCTTTCCTTTTCATGTAAAATGTATTAATGAAGCACCTGATCCACGGCTTGTGCCAGCTGCTCCTCCAAGGCCTCGTTGCGTTCCTGCAGGAGGTGGTTTCTCTGCAGAAGCGACTGACCGATGCGAGCTGCCAGCTCCAGGTCTCGGTCTCGCTGTCAGACAGTCAGACAGAGAATTAGCTCCCGTTTTCTTTGCGTTAGGAGAAAGCTTATTTCTATGAATAAGTAGCGTCTTACCTCAGCCAGAAGGTGTGTGACCACTTCGATGTCATTGTAGGTCTTGGTCATCTGCTCCACACGATCGGCACTGAGGACTAAGAAGAGGGGAAAAGTCATGTTTGGGTCTGTCTGTGTGCGATCTGGTAAACCCGCCGTGACGTATGCATGCAGAATTAACACCAAAGCAACTCCACACAAAACCCCAAATAAACATGAAACCACATAATCACTAAAACTAAAAGGTACCTGAGAAAAGCATGCTGGGTTTACAGCTCACACCGCCCAGTACAACGTTCTGACCACCAGCAACAGCAGCAGCTATCGGATCACTGGGGCTGGGACGATACGCTTTCCTCCTGATTCGTTCCTTTACCATTTTTTGGGTGCAGATAGGATTTAAATTGCAATTCTCGCGATTCTTTGATATAACAGATTTTTGTGGAGAAAAATCTTTTTGCTATTTTTTTTCCTTAATTTAAATAAGGAAAAAATAACATTGTAGCCAGACAAAAAATCTGTAGCTTTAATGTCCGACAAGTAAAAAAGATGAAAATAATAAAAATGAAACAAAAAAAATATTTAAAATTTAAGTTGAAAAAAGATAGATATTTTCAACAAAAAAGTCAATTTTAAAATCATTTAGTAAAAAAAATTCCAATATTCCAATTTTTAAAAAAAAATCTTCACAAAAAAATCCTATTCCATTTTTTAACAAAAAAAACAACAACTTTAAAATTGTAAAACAATAAATCCTAATATTCCATATTCTAACAAAAAAATAAATAAACTTTAAAATTGTAAAACAAAAAATCCCAATATTCCATTTTTAACAAAAAAAATCAACTTTAAAATTGTAAAACAAAAAATACTAATATTCCATTTTTTAACAAAAAAATCAACTTTAAGATTAAAAAAAAAATCCCAATATTCCATTTTTTTTACCAAAAATAAATAAATTGTGAAATAAAAAATCCCAATATTTAATTTTTGGTTTCAATTTTCCCTCCCCTATGGATCACACTTTTACTTAATTACTGCAGTGAAATGAAACTTTTACACCATAAACAGTCATCATGACAATGTTCAGCTGCCAGTTATGAACTTGCATTGCATGATATAATTGCTATTAATGCACCTGCAGGTCATTTTAAGAGCGAAAGCGTAACGGTTTGGTTGCCAGTGGTCTGAAAGTTCCTCTTACCAGGGCTACTGTACTACAAGCTGCTAACATCACTCATCTGCTGCCATCTACATGCAAAACGCAGAGATGGGCGACCGAAGCCCCTCTCTCTCTCACACTGCTGTTATGTAAGGAGGAGCAAGCAGGTAAGCAGAGGAAAGATACCTTTGGAGAGGCTCTGAGAGCCGGGGTGGGAATAAGAAGAAGGCTCCAAAGCAAGATATGCTAGAGAGAGAAGAGAGTGAGAAAGGAGCTTGTTTAGAGAGGAAAAGGATGACAAAAACAGAAACAGAAAGGGAAAAAGCAGAGAATAAAGCTGAGGATTCGGTCAGAACATTAGTTTCTCCACTCTGAGGATCTACTCATTAGTCTGTTCTGCTTTTAGCACCTGAGTCGGAGCCGCCGGCGCTGCGCCGCCTCCCTTTCACCTGTCCAAAGAGAAGCAGCAACTCCCATCACTGAGCCATCTGTGAGCCCTTTAAACCAGGTGATAAGACCGATAATCATCACCTAAAACAGGGTTTTTCATCCACACTAGTGTGCCGTGGGAAATGATCTACTTCCACTTAATTGGTCTAAATAAAAGGCCAAATAATATTTGATTTCTATTTAAAAACCTTTGACAAGAAGGATCTTATATAATTCATAAAGGCTATAGAGTTTAATTTGTAAGATTTTTTGTATGCATGTTCTGCCTTTTCATTTTTCTATGTGAAAAAATGTAGCTTGGTGCAAAAAACACTGACCTAAAACATTCACTCTGAACACTGTTAACGTTTATGTTTGGCTCTGATTGAAGGAAAAAGGAAGAAACTCAGAATTGGAATGAAATGCACATTAAAGTTGACCGATTATATTTAACAATAGTTCTGAAATTTAAAAAAAGCATAATTAAAGCAGGGATTAGGAGGCGAATGAAAGGATGAGAGCGCTGTGGCGGTAATCTGAGGACCGCGGTGACCTCTGGATGTGGACGCTGCAGTCTCCTCCGATACCCGGTTGGTAAAAATAAACACAGCTATATTTGTTGCAGGCAGGACGGCACACACAAGGCAAACCGTCTCACTTTTCCAATTACACACACGTCTTTACTGTACCTCTGTGTAGCATGGCGTCATGCATTTCCACGGTTCAGTTCGGCCATTTCTACTCCTCACGCAGACAGTCGGTGACATGCATTCAGGACGAACTCTGACCTCGTTGCATCATAATTGCACGTCCAACATCTCACTAAAGCCGTCATGTAGAGATTGATTCATGGACTACACACGTAACAGGTTCAACAGGTCACTGCAGCAGCACGACGGACCTTTGACACCAATAAAGCCGCACCGTCAGCAGGAGGTGGATCAGTGTTTAGCAGACATAAAACTGGTTTATTGGACCATATTGGACCAATAAAAATGTTTTTTTAATCTAGGGAGAATCCTTTTAGGTGTTTTCTGAAGTCACTTTGATAAATATTTAACATTATGTGGGCTATGAGGTCCGTCACTGAAGTTTGGAGAAAAATATTCACCAAACAGACTTCCTCACGGCCAACATCCCCTCCCCTGACTCAGACCTGCCTATGTGTCTCTCTCTCTTTTCTAGCTCAACCTCAAAAGGGCCACGCTATTTTAATACAGCACCATGTCTCTGCACAATGAACAACATAAAAAGCTGCTAATTTTTAGCAGGCTAAGGATAAATTAGCCTTTTTTTAAATATATATTTCTTATTTTGCTTTTATTTTTCAAAAAATGAAAAAGGAAAAATTAAAATA
>JAVQJG010057532.1:0-14008 GCA_036024015.1 Craterocephalus amniculus | reverse complement strand
ACATTGCAGCTGCAACAGATCATAAGCAGGTGCAACGGGAGCAGTTTCACAATGACAATGACGTCATTGATCGGATCGGTGGATGGAAACTTTAGGGCCGATCAGAAAAAATGTAAAATGTGAGAAAAATCGGCCGATCCGATCAAGCCGATCCGATCGGTGGAAAGCCTAACAGGCACCACTGGAGCGATACTTCTGCTGCTCCCCTTTTCTGGCCTCCTCAGACACCGATCTAACTTTGAGCAGCCATGGCAAACTTTAGCTCAAAGAGAGGAAAACGTAGCACAAATCAGAGCCCTGTGTCTAGAGGGGGAGCCTAAAGCAGAGCACTGCAGGTCACATGATCCCATGAGTGCAGGATGCGCTACCCTGAAGTTATAATGCCTGGTTTCTGAAGCGGGCAGCCGCCTCTGAGCTCCGACACAGTCAAAAACTGCACTTTGATCCATCCAAGAAATCATCCATTATTACTCATATTAGGCTGATATTTGGGTCAAACGTTATAGACTTACACGAGGTTGGCTTCACATTAAGAGCATGACATATGTGTGGCATGTATCATGCATGATTATTTCTGTTACCACGTTAACAGATTAGAGACGCCACACTGGCTCTGTGCGACAAACAGAAGTTAAAGGGCCAAACAATTATTACAAGATAAGAATCCAAAGCCTAAGAAATATCTGTGTACATAGGCGAGCTAACCTCATTCATATCCTGCACAGTGCTGAGTTGTGCACAGGCTTCCTGCAGCTGCTGGATCTGGAGGCGCTGAGACTGTGAGACGGTCTGCATCTGACTGAGCTGCTCATCACTCCGAGCCAGAGCCTGACTCAAGTCAGAAACACGCTGCTCTGATTCGCGCAGAGATGCCTCCAACCTGGGTACAATCAAAAACAGGAGTTGGTGCATCACTAACTTTATTTATAGAGCACTTTAACACAACGCAAGCTGAAAATGCTGAACACAGCATAGAAATAAAATAGAGTGTTTAGTAAAATCAGAAACACAGTTAAAAAGGAAGAAGTAAGCTCCCCTTCGCTCCCATCCCGCTGTCATGATGCAAAATGTTAAGTCTGTCAAAAATTCCTCACATACATTCTTGTTTACAAAACAGGACTTTGTCAATCTTAAAAATAAATGTTAACATGCACTTGTCAATACTTACGTATTTCCCCGCTCGGTAGCTTGCTGGATGTCGTTCCATGACTGCTGCAACCTGGAAGTGAAGCAGTTTTATTTTTTTAATGCTGTAAATTGGAGCATCATTTGATTCCTGGTATGAACGGTTGTAGTGTGCTTCATACTTTGTTGTCTCAGCAGCGAGAGCCTGCTCCAGGAAAGTGTAGGATGCCAACGTGGAGGAAACGGTGGCCGACAACTCTGTTGTCTTCCTTTCTAGCTGGCCCGTCTCCTCTTCTTTCTCCGTTAGCTTCTGTCGCAGAACGCCCATCTCTGAAAAATGTTTTTAATACAAAACATTTTTCAGGTGGAGAGGACAACAATGAAACAAATGAACATTCGATATATAATTAGTTCATTCTTTACCTGATGTCAGGATTGTCACCTGCAGATTCAAATCCCCAATCTGCTGTCTGGCACCTTGGAGATTCAAATGGGCTTCATTTAGTTCTTCTTCAATCTATTTGTTGGAAGGACAATAATTCAACTATCGATGAGGCATGTAGAAAAGAGGCACAGATAGTGTATGTCCAGATTAAATAAGAAGTGCCCGACCTGCTCTCGCTCGTCAACGGCTTGGTCTCTTGCAGAAATGTGCTCGTCCCTCTCTCTTATAGCAGCAGCTGCCTTCTCGTTCAGCATCAGGAGCGTGGGAGCAGTCTTCTGCAGGAGAGTCCGGACTGTGCACAGCTATGGGAAGATGAGCACAAAAGCAGTGTCTAGAGTATCTTTTCTTTTAAGAACAAACTATGAATGCCATCCACATTCACTTTTAGGGGTCTGTAGATATTGCTGCAATACTAGGTAACAGTTACTTCCTGTTACAGAGATCATTATAGATGATAATTCTGATTCAGGAATCTGAAAATGTCGGATAACTGAATCAGAAAATAACCTCATTGCAGTTTTGTACGTAGTACAGTCAGATTTTCATCCAGAATGTGGAACCATTGGTGAACCTGCCTTTATGTTAAGACACTGGATATTGTGGAGAGCTCTCCACTTAGTTTGTTTTGGGGTTTTTTATTATCGAGATATGGATCACTCTGGCTCTGAAATAAACTCTTAACTATAATTAATACACAAAACTTACTTCAGATATCAAACTGGAGTGCTCCTCCATGGTTTGGGACAAAAGTTCAGAGGCTGAACTCAATGTTTCAGCACAAACCTTGTTTAATCCAACCTGTATAAGCAAAGAAAGGGGAATATGATTAGCTATAAAGATAACTAAATGACTGAAGCATCTTTTCATTAGCTTGGCCGGTCTGTCTACCTGTTCTGGATAGGTTTGGTTAAGAGCAGCCAAGAGCTCTTGCTGAGACCCCACACTCTCCTCCAGTCCTGAAATTTCTCTGGCACAATGATTCCTAAGTTGTTCCATCGCACTGAAGGCCTGAAAACAGACAAGCAGATACACACACCATGCTGCTGGAGTAAAGGATGCTACAAAAGATACCACATAACAGACAGCAATGTTGGGAGATATTTTTACCGCAACAGAAGTTTCCACAGAGCAGTCAAACAACCAATCCTCTACACATACAGTATATTAAATAAAACACAGAATGTGTGTAAATGTAAAAAAAATAAAATTAACATAAAAAATGAAAGTACTTACAGCCTCCTTAGCTGTGAAGGCCTCTTCCATCTGATCACTCATCTCATGTCTTTGCTGAAGAACCTCTTTGACCTTTTCCATCATTCTTGTCTGTGTCTCCTTTGATCTTTCAAGCAGAGACTTCATGTGTAGATACTAAACCAAAGAATAAACATGAACTTCATAATGAAAATAAAGAGACATATCAGCTGTTGTTGGGTGGCACAGACATGGAAGATTTCTTAACATACGTGGGAAAGAAGGCTTTGATGGTCCTCTCTGACAATGTCAGCAATTTCTTTCAGGTTAGAGAGTGAGGCCCCGGTGTCGCTGCTCAATGAAGCCTATCGGAATAAAAAAAGCAACAAGTGTTGGATTTTTTTTTTGCCTCGCATACAGAAATAACAGGTACTGTTATTAAAGTTTGAGCAAAGTAAGTCTGGAGTTGTGTGGCTCACCATAGTAGCCCTCGTGTCGTGCATACACTGCATGACGTTCTGCAGGGAACTTTCATCGAGCTCCAGCTCATTAATTCTGCTGAGAGCCTCCGTGTACAGCTCTCTGTACATGGTGGTCTATAAAGACAAAATAAATAAGGAAACTAAAAGCACTCAGAGAGCACAGACCTCCGCCAAGCACCACAGTCTCCCCCAACAAAAAATATATATCTGTTGAAGGTAAATTTAATTTGATTACTATTATTTCCACCGTATCTTGGTAATAGATTCAGCATATCCTCCTTGGTGGACGTAATGCATGTGGCATATCATTGAAAACATAAAAAAAAACACTGGGCTTTCTGTGGAAATTTACCCTGATTTCATCTTGATCTTTCTCATTGGATATTAAAGAATCAAAAAGTGAATCAGTTGACATACTACTGATGCAAAACTGATCCTGCATAAGATGGTCCTTGTTTGAAATTTCTACCTATAATAGCAAATGCACAGTAGGCTAAAAAGTAAGAGCAATAAAATTTGCATTCTGGATCTGATCCAGATCAATCTTGGTGATGTGATAGAATACCATATCCTTAATCAGTGGCACTAGTTTCATGAACATCGGTCAACAATAAATGTAAATATTGAAAAACAAAATCTTTTGCCCCATTTGCTCCACAATGTTAACAAAAAATTCAAGAATTCAGGATCTCTTCTGGATCTTCACCCAAATCTAAATCAGTTGTTCCCTGTATCATTTCCAAGCTATCGTGGAAGTTTGATCAAAATCCATCCATAACTTTTTGAGTTAGGCAGACAAACAGATAAACGCCGGCAAATACATAACCTCCTTGGCTGAGCTAAATACTATAATCTACTCTACGGAAACATGAAAAATTAATCTACAAACTAAACATTGGATTGGATCTTTCACCATCACCACCTGGCTGAGTTCGGTGTGGTCCGTCTGTATTAGTTTCTCTCTGAGATCTGAAGGCGCGGGGCCTGCAGACACACATCCTTGTGCCCTGGCTGCAGCCAGCTGTTGTGCCAGAGCCTCAACCATGATCATGCTAGACCTCAGCCTCTGCTCCAGCTCCTGTCTGGGTAGACACTCCAAGCTGCCTGGGGGTAAACTGAGACCACATAAACAGAAAGGCCATTGAGAGGCATCATAATCCCAAATCGTTGCAGGAAAGTTGATTTTTAGAAAGAGAGCACTCACTTCCACAGGAGCGGGTCGGTCACGGTGCAGGAATCAACCACAGAGAATTCCCTCTTTCTCTCAAAAAGGCCAGACGTATTGAGGCTGTGCTCTGTCAGTTTCACAGGGCTGGTGCCCACACAGACACTGTGGGATTGTACAGGAGCCGCTCGCTGTGATGGGGCCACAGATTCAGCGGGCGCTGGGGCAGAGAAAGCAGCAGGGCCCATCTTTCCAGATGCCAGTAAGAGGAGCTCTACCATCTGCCGAAGCTGCTGAAGCTGAGCCTCAGAAATCAAACGGTTATCCGTAACAGGCTGTTCAGCTGCAGTCCGCGGCGCTGCACAGAGCGTCCTCCCCACATCCTCCTCCTGTTCTGCAGCTGATCCTGGCTGGGGTTTCGCTCCCAGCGCTGTGGAGTTGAACAGAGGACGAGGCATGGGGCTCTCCATGTGCTCTGCTAAAAACCCAACGGGATCGGGGTTAACCGGAGCAACCAAGCTTTTGTCATCCTCAAGAGCAGAATCATCAACCCAAAACTGGCCTTGACCTGAATCCCTTTGAGCATTCAGTAAAGACAAAGATGCTCTATTGACAAAAGGGCTGAGTAGTCCCAACTCAAAGGCCGAAGCAACTGAGGGGCAGTTTGACAAGATTTTTAATACCTCATCCTGCTGATGATGAGGTTCCTGTGCATCTTGTTCCCCAGGTTTCTCTGCAGAGTTACAGAGAACAGCACCATTAGAGGATGAACCCAGAGCGCTGTCTTTCGCCTCACTGGTGTCACGGGGTCCACTGGTGGAGCACATTTGAGTTACACAATCCAGATGCTGCTGTACTTCACGCTGTGCAGGACTTTCTGCTGATGCAAGATGGCTGCCGTCAGACACATTGTCTCGATGGACCGCTGAAGGCAAATCGTTGTCCTCAGGATGTACTGAATTCTTCGACATTTCATCTAAAGGACATTCTACAGTTTTATTGCCCAAAATTTTTGAAGATGTTTCCATCACTGGAGATCCATTATCAACCACTAACTCAGCATCCACCAACACAGAGTGGTCACCAGGTTGTTCATTCCCATCTTGAATATGATTCAGTGTAAGTGGAGCAAACGCATCGTCAGTCAGGGGTTGACAGTTTACATCCTGGTTCGGAGATGGAAGCAAGGTCTCTTCTGATAACTGGGTATTTGAATTTTCAGCCTCACCTCCAGCTTTAGTGAGAGAGTGGGATGTAACAAGCTTCTTTTTGCCTCCCTGGTTGTCAGGTACCAGCACGCTTGTCTGTTCGGCAGCTTCACTAGTGCATACCAAGGGCACCTGGGCAGTGCTGAGGTTGCGACAAGGTGGTAAGAAATTATCTTTGATGTCATAGTAGGGATGATCAAAGTGTTGAGTAACATCATGCAAATCATGGCCACCAGCTGACATGCTCGGATCCATATTGCCGTTGTATGACTCACTGATGGCAACACTGTGGCTAACTGGTAAAGGAACAGTCTCGTGTGTAAGCTCATTTTCCTCTGAAATTTCAATTTCACCTCCTGTGCAGTGAAACGACTTGAAGGTTACATCACTCAGTCCATCAGCAGGCTCACTTCCATTTGCCGTTATAGAGAAGGATGACAAAGCAGGAAAAAAACCCTTTTCTCCGATACTGTGTGAATGATCTGCATGTTCCGTTTGAGGGAGGAGGGCAAGGTCATCGGAGACGTGAGCTGAATTTATACTGTTGTCTTGAGAAGTATCAGCAGGATCTGTTATGGTCAGAGGAATGGCGTCACCCTGCAATCTTATGTCATCTGAAACCTTTGCTTCTTCTCCATCACAGGTGAAGGATTTCCAAGTGTCTCCACTGCAATCACTGTGAAAATCCTGGATGCCGTGTTTATCTTCCACCTCATCAAAGGAGAGTGTAGTGCAGGGAATTTGGCTGATACTCACTGCACTGATGTCAACAAGCTCTTTTGCATCAGGATCATAATAGGGGTGTTCTACATGTTCACAGCATGACTGCTCTATCATGCTGTGAGCGATTAGTGTATCTTGTGTTTCTACATTACACAAAGCCGCATCTTCAGGCAAAATGATACTGTCTTCACCACAAACTGAAGATTCTGAAATCTCAACTTCTCCACCAGAACAAATAAAGGATTTAAATGTTACATCTCCAAGCCCACAGGCCACCGGGTCAGTGTCAGTAGGAATGGTTATTTCCACTTTAGTAGGAGACCGCATGTGGGGCTCTGAGTCACAGAGGGAAATGTCATCCTGTTGAACAAGAACGAGTGTTTGGTAAGAAGAAGCCGCAAGTAGTCTGAAAAACAAGGAGAATTTTTTAAAAGGTTTATATAAACCAACCGTTGTCCTTTTCACAGCATCAGCATCCAGCTGCGACTTTGATTTGAACCTTGATGATGGGAGTGACATGCGCTCGATGTCATTGTCCAGGCTTCCGAGAGGAATACGTTCTCCATATCTGCCAAATGTCTAACATTAATAAAAGATTTTAAAAATTAGTAATGGGATCATAGTCATTCTTGCCAACTTCAAAGAGTGACAGAGTACAAAAATATTACCAGGCCTTCCCCACTTGAACTTGGCTTTCTGGAAGACATTACTGTGATGCTCTCAGAAACCACATACAGAACTGCAAAGGAAGAGACAAGTTTCATGTTGCATCTCCTTTTACTGCAATTAATCTCATCATGCTCATACTGTACAACAGACCCCTTTGAGTAGTTCGGCAAGTTTTATTTTAGGTGAAGGGGGATCTAATAAACTAACGTCTTCTTGTGGAAAAATGAGACAAACATGAGGCTTCAGGAACCAAATCAAAAGTCAGTCAAGAGCAAAAAGAATACTAGGTGCAAATTTTCTTCACTGTGATCTATAGTTTAGTTGCTGAGCAGTGCAGCAGGTTATAAAAGTCTTAACTCTGGCAGACATCCTATACATCCGAACGCACAGCTCCCAGAATAGCTTCACATATACACATCATTGTTTTCCCACCACTTACATGAAAAAAAAAAATTGTTTTCATAAAAAACTAAAAAAGCTAGTAATCTGTAATCATCCAATCTTACAACAGAGAAAAATATGTAAACAATCCCTTCCTGACTAAACTGCCCTCCTTAATAGATTTAAGACAGATTACCATTTACTCTAATCCTGATAAAACTTAATGTTAGCTGCAAGTAACAACTATCAGATTGAACGAAATGACACGATATTCAGAATAAAAACAGCGAGGCAGTTGGCTAGTAAATATAGGAAAACGTTACCAGTCGTTATTTACGTGATGTCAGTTCAAGTTAGTCTGGTCACGTCTTACAAAAGGCAGCGAATAAACACTTGAAATGTGATTAAATAGTGTAGAAGTACATTAAGTACAATACCTTCAAACTTTAACCGTTTACATCAAGCAACTTTGCACAGGAGGCAAATACTGAGTAAACTAATTTTACCGTGCCTCCACCAACCGCGTTTCATTCAAAAACACAAATGTCGGCACTGCTATTGGTCCATTCCTCTTCTTCGGTACGCAAGTGACGTATGGGGCGAAACACGATGCACTGCTTTCTACCGCTGCCCCCTACAGGAACCAATTGTCACTGAGCGGCTGCATTCCATCTTCTCATGCTCATCTTTAAATCTTCTTCGATAAGTAAATATTTATCAAATTATTATAATTTTTTTTTCTTCTAAATTCTCTTGTATTGTGCTAAGTTAATCTGTCTACTCAAGTTAAAACATTTGGGACAACTCTAGCCAGGCAGTCTATCAATTTCACCTATAAAATTATTAATATGGTAGGAGCTCATAAATCACTGTTATACAGCTATTGTTATATATATATATTGCATATTATACAAAATGTAGATTTTCCAAAAAAGTTATATACATTCACATTTATACATTTTTTGGCATCAATTTTAACAGACAAATATAGAAAAATGTGATTGTATGACATTTTTGTACATGAACAAAACACAAAAAACTCCAGCTGATTCAAAATGTTTTATTCAATTAATTAACAGAAAAATGCTTCATGCATATCATTTACATCTGTCAAATCTAAGAAAGTCTTAAGTTTATCTGCATATAAATTACTAAAATATAAAGGAATGAAACATTTGACAAGATCTGCAAGTGAATCTTCACTCAATCAGGTTCTCATACTCAGGTAATATGCCGTTCAACAGGTCGGACCTGCAGCACCTCTGCAAATCCATGTCCAAACCAGCAGGTGATGTCAGCCGTGTCAAGGGTGAAGAAGAATAGTCTGTCTCTGCAGCGAGTCCTCCGATACACTGACCTGGGGTCTGCTGACAGAACCCCCTTGATGGCAGCGACAGCCTCGTCTGAGCTGCGCAGAAACTTAAACCTGGGTCTGTCACCTTCAGGAGGTCCTGTGTGAGAGACAGATTTTATTTTCCTCCACTTTGCTATGAATGACTGATATCCAAGTAGATCTGCATCACAACAGCACCCTCTTGTGGAGATAAACACATCTGTCTTTCATCTGATTACTGATTGTCTCACCTGACAGCTGTGCAGGAAGAAACTTTGCCAGCTGCCTCTCAGCATGAGGGGTGAAGCGAACATCCAGGCTGCCAACAGGGGGCTCTCTGATCCAGCCAGCAATGGTAGCGCAGGCTTCCTCACCGTAGCAGGGGTGGTCCTGGGTCAGTGCTGTCTGTTCTTTTTTGGCAGACTCTGAAACTCTGGACTTGCCCCCACAACCGTGTTGTAAAAGGTCATCTTGATTCACAAAGGCCTCAACTTGGTCTAACACACTGCAAAGATCTTTGGGAACGACAAACTGCTCACTAACACCGGATGAATGTGTATGAGAGACGTCCGTTTCTATTTTTTCTTCTGAGAAGAGCATCTCCACATCAGCGTCCTCTCTTTTTATTTCAGTCTGTGTGTCTGAGTCTTCATGAGGTTTTGAGATGCTCGCCTCCCTGTTAAGCAAAACCTGGGATGCAGTGGGTTGGTGTTTGTTTGAGTCAAACTGTTGTAAATCCAAATTAATCCTGGTGTCAGGGGAGTCATACTCTGGAATGTAAGGTTTGATGTCCAGGACCGGTGTGCCATCAATCATATCAATATCAGACAGATGTAGAGTATCACCTGGAAAATAGGCAAACCCACTCATGTCTTTATTAGATTTTCCTGCAAATATTACATCTGAGAACAGAACACTTAGGCATAAAAGACGATTAAAGGTGGCAAAATATTATCATTATATCAATATAGAAGGAATGAACATTACACAAGAAAGTAAGCAATAAAGTACTGTCTAAGTATTGTCTAAGAGGAACAAAGCCTTACTTGGTGTGTTACAGAACATTTGTGTGAAAGACTGCAGTCCAGTGCTAACTTTGTGTAGCTACTCAGTTCATGCACACAAACCAAAATGCAAGTAGAGATGGGACCAAAAAAAAATCTCTCTACTAGGGTTCTGCACTTAGGATCTCTGAATTAGCACATTGTAATTTAATGACATCACCCAGTAGTGTGGGATCGATGCAGTCCATATCACTTTTCATGAAAACTTGTCTGACAGCTCAGGCTTGAAATTTTATTCATATCAAGGTCACAGTGTCATTTTGACTGTTTGACACTCGGTTCATGGGCTGCATAGATAACCTTCTGTGTAGAGAACAGCAAGCTCACAAAGTTCAATTTAAAGCTAGTATCAGTGTTACTCTTTGATGCTCTTAGCATTAGCTGCAGGCTAATGTGTTAATTTCTCACTTAAAACTTTAGGGGCTGGCTAGCTACAGGGCTACTGTCGCTAACATTTGAGCTAACGGTGGGGTAGCCTGGCACTACTACAGATTACACAGGTCAAAACAGTGATACCATAAAAATGAGTCAAAAAATATATGGTATTAGCGTAAACAGTAGAGTGGAGGCTAGTAAGAGTAACTTTCCCCACATAATAGCAGGCAAGCTTATAAATAGCATCCAACTAAAGAAAAAAATGTTAGTTAGTTATGTGTTACAAAGTAACTACACTGAATAAAAATCTATTTTGTCTCTGTTGGAAGCATCATTGCCAGTACACAAGTAAGCTAAACAACTACATATAACATGTTACGTATTTTACCTTAAATGTTGCTCACCTTCAATTTTGTCCAGCTTCGCCAGCGTTAGCCCCAAAGCGTTTGGTCTGTGTGGACTGCGCGTCGAATACACACCAACCCGCTGTCCGTTCAGCCGGGGAGGCTTTACTTTGGCTTTGAAGCTTAGTTGCCCATTTTTATGAAAGAGAAAAATTAGCCTGTGAGGATGAAAATAGGAAAAAAAGAGTAAGAAAAATGTGTAAAGGACAGACAAAGGCCTGAATGTTAATAGTAAATAAAGTTTATGCATGTATCCAGCACCTATATTTCCCATCTCAAATAGCTTTGCGCTGACCCTAATATTTAAACATGAAAATTCACGTATCTTTATATCAACTGTTTATTACCCTGGAAAGTTTACATCAACCTAATAAAAACCACAAAATGAGAGATACTGACTGGCCTGCATCAATTATTACATGAACATTTAATCAATATTATTTGAGCTTACAGATCATTTTGCTTAATTGTCTTCATATAGCTGTGTGTGTTTTTCTTATGGCACCGTTTTAATGCCATCATAACATCGTTATCTGCTGCGGCTCATAGGGACACGTCGAAATGTAACCAAACACTGCTTTTCTTAAGGTGACTCCCTTCTTTAAACTTAAATGACCACATTGCATCTACTCAGATAAAAGTAATAAACTTCCCTGACCGAACATTGCAGTCTTACTGTGGAGTGGACCAATTTTACTTTTGGGCCAAATATAAAGGAGAGATCAGTAGCTTGGAGGAGGCCATTTAGGTGTACGTAAAATGCAGCTTGGTCCCAGTGGGAAAAACATCCAAGTATTGATCACCACTCCATTCCTGATCATGATCAGTCACAGCTTCAGGTCCATCCTGATAAGGGTCTTTTCCTGAAGCATTTAAATTACGCTGCTAAAAAACATGAAGGGAACACACAATCATTACCATCCATCCATTTTCTGAACCGCTTAATCCAAGTGGGTCGCGGGTGTGCTGGAGCCTATCCCAGCTGTCAAGGGGCGAGAGGCGGGGTACACCCTGGACAGTTCGCCAGTTTGTCGCAGGGCCAGCTCGAGAACATCTCTGAATTATCTGGTGAATCCAGACATGGAGTAGAGACGCCCAGCTCAGCTTGATTAAAAAAGCAGTGCCACTCTCTCTGATTTTTCACATGAAACCTTGCCACTGTTGCATCTGCAACTGTATAAACAAACCAAGGTAAATCCTGTTGACGCGCATCATGGCCGTCGGACACCATCTGCCCTTGATGCACGTTCGAGGCTTCTTGATACCGTAAATCCGGGATCTGACATTTTAGTGACCCAGCATTAGACTTTTTGTCCATAACACACGTCTTTGACGCTGAAATCGCATTTGGTCTGAACACACCCTCATGTATTTGAGCACATACTTGGTCTGTATACCCGCAAGACAGCTTTTCACTTAAACTAGAAATATCGTCACCACTGGATCACACCCCTACAAGCTAATTAATTATAAATAACAACCTAGTTAAGGACAACTAAAAGTTTGTATCAAATCTTGACTTTGATCCAGTCCTCCATCCTGAGCATGCTGGGGGCAATGGTAGAGAGGAAAAACTTCCTTTTGACAGGAATGAACTCCTGTTTCTTGGGGTCTTATAAACAAGTGATCACAAACTGGAGGAAGAGAGACAGACGGACTGGTGCTGCATCAGCAATTATGCACTAATCGTTGTGAAGAGAGAGCTGAACCGAGCGACAAAATTTTCGATTCACTGGTCCATGTTTGTTCCAGTCCACTAAATCTGGGTAGTGGCTGAATGAATAAAATCACAGAAAAAAGTGGGTGAGATGAGTTTCTGCCATACAGTATATAGTAGCACCAAGTACCACTGGGGATCGCAGGGCTCACACTTAAGTATAAGGTAACAGGCTTAACCATCCAGGGGGAGATTTGATGTAGTAGAGGTTATACTCTTCCACATCAAAGGAATCAACTTGGGTGATTTGGAGTTTTGATATGCCTCCTAGGTGCATTCATCTCTTTGGAGGCATTTCAAGCATTTGCAACTCATACAAGATCCTAGCGAATACCTATGTCATGATGGAATGATTATATATCCCTTCTGGACTAGGAAAGCCTCAGGAGACGGAAGTGAATTGAGGATTTTCCCAACTGAACAAGTTGCATCTGTAACAAAATCCCAAATAAGTGGAGAAAATATATAAATAGATGGAGGTTTGTCATAAATCAACTGTGGGTAATCTGTTTCATCTTAGCAGAGGTCTGGTGAAATAGTAAAAAAGAAAAGAAAGAAATAAATTTCCATTGCCCTCATTGAAATAGATGAAGTAAAGAGAAGGCAATAAGCAAAATTCTTGGTGGTGGTCTAATCTCTTCCCATCAAAGAGGAGGGCCTCTTACCAGCAACCTAACTCCAAGAAGTTGATGACACAGCCCATTGTGTCCTAGTCTAGGATGACTCGTGCATCAATCATGGGACAAGATGGCTGGTCAGTTCCTAAACAAGCCTTTAGGTTCAGACCATCGCTGTCTACCAGGGTCAACCAGGGTTTGAAGGAGAGGATGGGGTTAAAGATGACGCCAAGGTTCCTGAGTTGTGGGGGGGGTGACTGTGTGGTTGCAGATTGTGATGGAGATGTCCTGTGTGAAGAGAGAAGGGATTTGGGAGAGATAAACATGATTTCAGATTTATTGTAATTGAGTTTGAGGAAAGTGGTGGTCATCCAGTGTTTTATTGCAGAGAGGCAGTTTGCAAAGGTTCGTACAGTTGAGGGGGAAATGGATTTGGTGGAAAGGTAAAGTTGCATGTCGTTGGCATAGCTATGGAAGTACAGTCCATGTTTATGGATAAACCAAGGGAAAGCATGTACAGGGTAAACACAAGGGGACCAAGCACCGATTCTTGGGGTACACCTTGGGTAACTGGGACGGTGTGAGATGTGCAGTTAATAATGGATATGTAGTGAAGTCTATTGGAAAGGTAAGAGCTGAACCAGGAGAGGGCTGAACCAGTGATACCAATGGACTGTAGGCATTGAAGAAGAATGGTTGATGGTGTCAAAGGCAGCAGTGAGGTCGAGGAGCATGAGTATGGTGAGGGATCCAGAATCAGATGCAACAGGAGGTCGTTTGTAACTTTTGACAGTGCCGTTTCAGTGCTGTGGTGGGTTCGGAAGCCGGATTGGAAGGTCTTGTGGAGCTGGTTTGAGTGCAGGTATTGTTGTTATTGTAAGGCGACAGAAAGTTCCAGGATCTTTGACAGGGATAAAAGGTTGGAGATGGGACGGAAGTTACTGGGGTTGTCAGGATCCAGTCCGGGTTTTTTGATTATGGGAGTAATGGTGGCTAGTTTGAAAGCAGAGGGTGTTAAAGAGCATAGGGGCGCAGAGGAATGAGGACCCAAACTGCGGAGAAGCGAAAAACAAGAGTTTTATTGTCCAAAATCTCCAACTAAAGGAGCT
>JAVQJG010057501.1:2500-10799 GCA_036024015.1 Craterocephalus amniculus | reverse complement strand
CACTCTGTCCTCAACTTTGGTGGTTTTAAAGTGATATATAAATACATTTGATTTAATATATATTATATATATATAAATATATATATATATATATTAGTTTTTTCTTTACAATTATCAATGAAAATGGCACATTGAAACACATTAATGTTGCATTGCCCCATAACTGAAATATGTTTGTGGCCATTTTCTTCAAAAATACTCCCTCATCTAACTGCTTTCCAAAATGCACACACTCACTTCCTCCTCGATTTCTGGTATCTTAGTAACTCTTAACAAAGATGTGAGCAGAGGCAGCCAAACTCATAAAGAGAGGGGGCGAGGTGACAGACATTTAACAAAATGAGATGACCTTTGAAAAGAGCTGCAATTCTAAACAGCTGCCAGATAAATACAACACAGCTGTATCAAGCCATGTTTTTCAACCGACTGCTGTATTTACATATATCTGTATAATAAGCAACATATCTGTTGAAGGCAAAGAATACAGTATGTTTGATTCAAAACCAAACCCCCTTCAGATGTCACAGAATATTTTTTCTCAATTATCAACCCAGTCGCCAGAGAGGAACATCTCCAATTAACATTTCTGCGCAGCAAAAATATGTACACTGTCAACATTTCTGAGCCAAAAATACGTATGATAATAATGTAAACCCTGACAGCAGTATTACGTTTCATGCCAACATTTCTGTTTACGTAAACAACGTAAACATTTTATGAACTAATTAAAGTGCTTCAGGCGTAATGCAGGGATATTCACTCATATCTTATAAAATTCTGAGCAATCAGGGCCTATTATTAATTGTGGGGCACTGTCATCTTGTCTTTGGGACTTTTATGGTTCTGAAAAATTTTATTAACCTATTATATTTATTAACACAGGCCAATCAGGTGATTCGGATCAAACGACGCAGGATCTGTTTCAGTTACAAAATTAAAAGGATTATTTTATTCTCCTGTTATTATTTCACCTCCATATGAAGAAAGTGGGGCAGATAAAAGCCTGAAGCAGCATCAAAAATAATTTTCTTCCAATTTCTCGAAAAACATGCATTACAGCCATAATTAGCTAAATTTATGAAGCCATGTTTGGTTTAAAATTAAATCTTTCTGCTCTGTCACAGCTGGGGCGTTTTTCTCCTCTTCTGATTGGCTGCTGATGGTGTGGGCAAACATCTTACATGAACAGACATGATTACTTTTTCTCTCCCCAGATCATTTACTTAGGCAACTGAGTAACGTACACTTCTTATGGAAGAGAAGTGCTTTTACAGACCTCTCTAAATAAGATAAACAAGAAGGACTCCTGATCGTCGCCCACTTCCTGTAGTTCAAAAAAAGATTACACGCTCTATCGTAAATAAATCAATCATATTTACATTTTATCAACGTGTATCATCTAGCAGTCTAATCAATAGTTTGGCTTTATTAGCAAGACCTGATCTTGGCTACATAACAGAGGATTGTTTTAGCTTGTTCTGTGGATTACAGGTTTTTTTGTTTGTTTTTTTTGTTATATTTTTCACCTGTCTTGTCCAGCATCGTTGCAAGCAGAATGATTGTCTGGCTGCTGTTTGGTACTGGGCAAATTAACTCTATCAAGTAGGGATTAACTACATGTATATAAAGTCCCTCTTGAGTCCACAGTCCCTTTCTGTGGACTACAGAAATGGCGCTGAATTGTAGTTTTTGCCAAAGAAACGGTTTTGTATGAAATTTTAAGTTTAAAATATTAGATTAACAATCAATCAGAAGGTTTAAATGGGTGGTAAACAGAGCAGTGGATCCAGATGTCAATAATTTAATTTCTAAATGGATGAAAATATATTTTATCCATATAATGTATAGTTGTCCAAATGTTGGTTATAACACATGAGTAATTATAGAAGGCTCAGGACTCAGCGCTAACAGTTGGTTACATTTCTTGATCCCCAATTTTATTGTTGTGTGTCAGAGTCGCTGGTTCTTGAATCAATGTGATCACATTTCTTGTTCAGTTTACTACTTGTTTCTACCAATATCGGCAGTAAATGAATAAAAGGCCTCTCGCCTGATAATTGCTGGGATAGGCTCCAGCCCACCCGCGCCCCTGATTGGATTAAGCGGTACAGAAAATGAATTAATAAAATGAGGAAATAGTTCGTTAGAAATAGTTTTTTCAGTCACGTAAATCAAACCGTTCTGGTCTACAGGAAATGATCTGATGAGATAAAAACTCCTTCACAGAAATAAGTGTTGTTAAAGCTGCAGTGTTAAAAAGGCCATTCTTCGTCATGCACTGCTCTTTATCTAGTTAGTCATTTGCTATTTGTTAACTCAGCTGTCAGTCAAGTATCCCAGTAAACCAATCACGTTGCACTACTGCCTGTCTGCTCCCGCCCACTCTGCAGCCGTTCTCTCCCCTTTGGATCACAGAGTAACAGACAGGCATCAGGAGTGCTGAAAGTTTCCAAGAGTGTTGTGCGTGCATGAAAATAGTGAGTAGTCACGTTTGAACATGTGTGTAATTTTACTGCAGTTCTGTAATATGCTAAGTATATGTTTTACCGAAGTTTGTGATAGTAACATGTTAGCTAGCTTAAAGCAGCGCAAGTTACATGTTTGCTAGCTTAAAGCAGCTGTGCTGTAGCTACTACTGCGTGCGTGCTAACGGTTGCTACTGTTAACATGAGGTGTGAATGGGCATGCTAATTTTTGCATTCAGGACCAGCTAAAGCAGGTCTTATTTGTTAGTTTATGACATTTATGGAGCTGTTACTTAGCCTTTTCACTGTTTTCTGAGAGTGCAATCATTCCTTTCTCCTTTAATGCATCCATATGCATGGTTTTTGTTTCTGTTTAATAATAGAGAGGAGATCAACGGTCTTACATTTATATTTTATTTTATTATGTTCTGTTTTCATTTCAGAACCACACCTTAATGCACATTGGAAACTGCAGTGGGTGATTGTGTGTGGATTTACTGTAACTGGTGACGAAGCCTCTATATAAAAGATTGTGGAATAAACATCAACTGCATCTGTCTTTTACTGGACATCCCACAGTGTGGCTGGATCAGTATTAATCAGCATTACGATAACGGGGGAGGGCTACATCAGCCAACCGTTTACACGGGTGAGAGCTACCAACAGCTAACCGTATTTTTCAACCAGAATAATCCTTTCATTAAGAAATCTGTCAAAAGTGCAACAAGTTGTAGCCATAAAAGCACAGTTAAGATGGTACACACTTTTATTCTTGTGTTCCAGCAATGTTAGGATGTCACTTACACTGCCAGGCCACTTCATCAGGCCCTCCTCCCTAGCACCGGGTTGAACCACACTCAAAGTCACTAACATCCCCTTTCTTCGTCATTCTGAAGCTCAGACTGACCTTCAGCATGCGTGCTGATCATGTCTACATGACTAAATGCGTGGTGTTGCAGATATTTGTGTTAACAAGCAGCTGAACAGGTTGACCTGATAAAGTGTTCATGAGTGTAATTTTGACTGTCATTCTAACTAAATACACTTAACAGGTACAAGCATTTCATAAATAAGCGGAGCTGACAGGTCCATAAATTCATCCTGCATGCTAGTAGTACGTGAAATATTTGTTTTGACCACTCCCAAATAAAACCTTTGACATGTTGTTGTTAAGCTACAAGGGTTTACATGACTGCTGATGACACACGATGGTGTTCTTGGACAGTTTGTACTGTGATCTCAAAGACAGAAAACATCTCTGTAAATTCTGTCAATAATTTCATGCTTTAGCTCCAAGAACATTGAGCTGATATAAACATTGATTCAGTATCATCACAGTGTTGTTCAGGTACAGGATTACAGAAACTTTTCCACACATTCTTCCCCCTCTGTACCAATAGAACACGACCAAACCTGGTATTTCTGGTTTCATTAACATCTTATCACTATCATAATCTTCTTCAGAGTAACAGTGCCTCAACAGCTGATGGGCCTCGAGATTAGTGTCTCTGTGGATTTAACGCTTTCAGCCACACATCCAGTATGTGTCTGCTATATAAGGAACCAAAGCCAAAGGGCTGACACACTCATCGCTCTCTGTTTGTGTGTTTGCATGTGAGTTTAGTAGTGAGGTGTTGGACAAAAAGAAGAATCTGTTATACTTGAAAGATTCGCATGAGTATGCTTCCTGTTAAAAGCTGTTTGTTTACTTCAACTCCATTTCAGTTTGGTGCATCTTTAATACAAATTTACAACAAAGTCATGTCCAGACCTCTTTAATGATAGTCCAGTCCAATTATAACCCAGTTCAATCAAACGTATTAATCCACATTAGTTCGTCTCATAATCATTGTGTTCCAAACACAACTTAATAAAGGATAATTGATATCTAAGAAAACCAACAGATCACTTCAAATCTTTTACTTCACAATACAGCTCTAAGATGAACAAAATTGTGATAACAATGGACTCTCTCTTCCCATGTGTGGCTGCAGCTATCCTGGCCAGGATGTTTACAATCCAAATGCAAAATGTAGTGTTTATTCAGAGACTCTATGGGAAATTCACGATGAGAAATCCACAATGACACCATTATTTAGCACCTTTTTGTAAAAAAAAAAAAGACAGATTGTAATGTGTTGCAAAGAAACCTTGATTTCAACTGTGAAACTATGATGAAGCAACTTCCTGTCCGCTTTTTAATCATTAAGAGGGCTTAAACTGTTGATAATTTCCAAAGATGGACAAGTGAGCAGAAATTTCTATGTATCTGACAAGAACAAAAAATTATTGTCCTCTACTGCTCGAAGAAGTTTTTAATGCACAACCTGAGCTTGAGTTGATTTTGTGAGGATTATAGGTAAATAATAGCTGCAATGAGATTTTTTTAAAAAGTGCTGTGGAAAATGTGTGTGAAAAGTTTCAGTTTTGTATTTGTTTCAGTGCAAATGTTTCATTTTAGTCTCATAATTTGACAAGCGAGTCTGTCCTGAAAATAAAATGTCTGTATATTGAGTGGGATTAAATGGTTGAGCTTTTACATGCATTTTTACGTTACGAATAAACCAGGTGAACCAGTAGCAGCAAAAAATGCCTTTTCCTGAACCAACTGATTAACCTTTGACAAGTAAAATTTTATTTTATTTTATCCATTGTTTTTATTTGATTGTTTTCAGTATTGTTTTGTCCATTTGTGTACAGCACTTTGTTTCAGCTGTGGTTGTTTTTTAAAGTGCTCTATAAATAAAGTTGAGTTGAGAGTTGAGTTGAGTTTCCAAGTATTTCATGGTTTAACTCAGCTTGTTTTCATCCCAGTTAAACGTTCGCTAGCCACTTTTCATCTTTTCATTAAATTGTTGGCACACTTTCCATCGTGTATGACTTCAGACTCATGAATGGAGGAGTCAGAAACAAAGCCAACATCCGATGTCGGAACAAGTTCATCACGCATTCTGAGCTACGTACAAATGAGGCTGGTGTGACCACCGGTTTATACAAGCAGTTGAAGCAGCATATTTTAGTTTTGCATTTATTTCAAATTTATGAGATTTGATTGGTCAGGACAGCATTTGAGGAAGTAATTGTACACTATTTGTTTCCCAAACGGATGTAACTCAAATGACTTGAGGTTTCTGTGCAGCTCCACTGTTTACATAATCTAAGTAATTTTCATGCTGACAAGCCTGCTTAGTGGCCCTGCATGTGTAACATCTTTCATTGTCTCCAAGTCCAAACTGAGATCAAGTGATGTCATTTGGCTGGGTTTTGCGCGCTTGACAAAGCTCCCTCAGATCCACAGAAGACGTTACACAATTCTTGACCAGCTGAATGGGTTTCAAAAGGTGGCGTGTCCATTCAGAAACACAGAGGTTTACTCACTGGTTTGAACAGGCTACTTTAATTAGGAGTCTGAAAGCGTAAAAACTCTTTACATTTTTTTATGTTTTATTTATTAGGTAATAAAATATGATGGACCAAAAAAAGGACAAGGTGTCCCACATAAGATCAAACTCTTCCATGGGACTTGAATTGGATAATTTTGTGGGGTTTACATGTGTCTGCATCCTGTTTGCACAAATAAAAGGGTTGATGATGATAAGTGAGTTCCGTTGGGATTCTCTAACTTATCTCTGTTTCTCTGCTAAGGGGTGGATATCCTGAAGCTCGTAGCAGCCCAGGTGGGCACCCAGTGGATCGACATCTATCAGTCGCTGGCCAACGCCACAGAGCGCGAGGTGGCCGCCTTCTCCAACGGCTACTCGTGCGATCATGAGCGAGCGTACGCCGCACTGCAGCACTGGACCATTCGGGACAGCGACGCCAACCTGGCCAAGCTGATCAACGCTCTGCACCGGCAGCGCCGCATCGACGTGGTGGAGAAGATCCGCTGCGTCATGGAGGACAACCCACAGGCAGGTTACACCGACACATTCTGTTCGCTTTAAATGACGTAACTAGGTTTGTTGGGGAGGTGACCTTCCTGGTCACCCCATCTTTCCCATCAGCAGATTTGTTGTCATCAGTGGGACGCACTGTGGTACGCACTGTTCTCAGCATGTTTATTTCACTGACACCTAATCTGCAAAGAAAGCTTGAATCTCTCTGAACCTGCCCCTGAGGTTTCGCTGCATTCCTAACATTAAAGCAGCAGCTCGCTTTGAGGTGAGGATTTGATGCTTCAACACTAATTGCAGTCCTTGTTGCACACTGCAAAGTTTAGAAAAGGACTTGTTGGGATAAGGGCGTTAGTAAGGAAGTGGCACCACTTGACCTCACGTTTGTCTTCGTTCGAGGCCAGAATGAAGGACATCAGACACAGAAGAGAGACCAAAGTCCCTTTTTATTTATACCATGACATGGAAAACCAATGCATGGCTATAAAAATAAACAGGAATGTTCCTTTCTGGCTGATGTAGAACATTTAATTATACAGTTATTCTCACTTGAGATCTATTAAACCCCAATGACTACTGTCCTGTGTTTCCATGCACTTTTGATATGCTCTATCAGTATCTGCAGGATTATATAGAGAACATCTTAAGCATTCCAGTAATATGTCGTGTAATAAGTTTGAATTCTGGAAACTTCCTCTTCATTTCATTTGAAAATGGCTGGCGCAGGAGCATGCATATTCCAGAGAAGGAGGAGATAAAGGTCAGATATACTGATTTACATTTTCTTGTTCATTTAAATGTCTGGATTTCGAAAGTCAGGCCTGGTAATGGCTAAGCTTCAGATAAATTCAGATCTGGATTTTTCATATGATATAAGTTGTATATTTTTTTGTTATTCCTGTTATTCAATTATTTAGTAGAATAATTGTTATTTGAACATTATGAACAGCTTCTGTTCATCCTCTGCTTTCTTTTCGTGTGTATTCTGGTCTGTTTTCAGCGTTTGTAGATGCCAGTGTTGAGCAGTGTAGCTCACATGTGATCAGCAAAAGTAGCAAAGAAAAAGCTGCAACTGCTGCAGAGACCACCAGCGAGTGCTGCGCTGCGCTGCCTCTTGTTATGTCTCTGAGGATTTACATTAGCCTGATCTCCTCCTTCATTGCAGCGGTGATCCCTCAACTCTGCACTGTCTTCTAACGGATGTATTATCCAACAACCATGGCAGTGTGAAGCATGAGTGAACATTAATGTCTGAGCACAGTTGGCATGCACCAATGAATGTAACAGTGAGCCCAAGTAGTTAAAAAGACCATGAACACAGTTGCAGTGTTTAACCAGCAGGAGGCGGTAATCTGGTTTTATACTTGCGCAGCGTCTCCGTCAGGTCGCCCCATGGATACTACGCACAGCCTGTGTGTGTTTATACGCCAGTGTAGGTAAACCCGCCAGGTTGCAGTTTCATTTCTAGATCGGCAGGTAGCTGATAAACTCCACAAGGCGCAGTTTTCAATAGTTCAACATAGTTTACTGTATACTAACTCCATGTACTGATCAGTCTTTATGGGCAGCTGCTAGATGAACAGCACAGTCCCATAATTTTCCACATGAGTCCTTTTTTACTTCTCTGGGAATTTTGTGCCACAAATCCCCAACATGGCTGCAGAATCAATGATGTAACCATCATCTTATCTGGAAAAATTCAGTTTTATGTCACTTTTTCCTGCGTTTTACAGGTTGTCAAATATCAAGAAATGAGTATCACAGACTGACGAGTATCATAGACTGTGGGACAACAGAAGAAAATAACTGTAGCTACTGGCTAAATCTGACATATTTATGACCTTGTTTATGTTCATTAATATGCATTGTCCCTTTACAAAAATCTATAAACGAAATGAAAATGACAGGTGCGTCCGCGTAGCCAGGATGCATGCCAGGTTT
>JAVQJG010057494.1:0-16796 GCA_036024015.1 Craterocephalus amniculus | reverse complement strand
TCGTAGCAACATTGTCTTGTCGCTGTTATTCAGCTTTATTATGGATGTGAAATACCGGCTACATTAGCAGGAAATATGAAATATGAGTTGCTAGAGAGCAACGTTAGCAGGGCTCCCGTCGTGGACGGAAAGTGTTGTGGTTACTTGTTGCATTATACACATTTCAAACCAAACACACTGCTGTTGGGGGTCGCCATGATTCAGTATTAAAATAACGCATATATAAATAATATTTATAAATGATATAGGATAAATAATAAAAAATTATCCTATAAAATATCTTATAAATCCAAAGCATAAATGGGTATTTATCTGCCCCTTCCTCGGCAAGTCAGCATCTGATTTCCCTCGTTCTGAAGGGCTGGATTCATGCTCCCTACCCCTTGTTATGTCCACTGCCCCTACATGCTTTGGAGTTTTGGGACATCACTACCCTTCACGGGAACGCGCAAAATGTAGGGGTAGGGCTAAAAAGTAGGGCTAGGGGGTGTATTGGGACAGGGCCTGAATTGTAATGTACTGAATCCTTGATGAGTCCTGCCCTTGCTATAGTTGTTAGAATGATGATACGTTTAAATCAGTCCCAGTGTCACAGAGTTAAAAGTGTAGAACAGCCTCTGTGAGCGTCCTCATTCTTTTGTAGAGGCCCACAGAGCATACACACTATGAGTTTTTCTTCAGTTGAGCAAATGCTCTCCAGTTGAGAACATGCACGCCTGACATTTCCTCCACCTCTCACTGAGCGGCCCACTTCCTGTTAGTGCACACAAATGGGATAAAATAATTCAATCATACAGCTATTTTCTAAATGTTGCTGGACACAATGTATAAAATTCTGTACAGAGTGATTCCCACCATCTAGATAAGATGGACATAGCCACTGGGCATGAGATGAAGGCAACGAGGAAGTGCCTGAAAGTGAAAAACCACTGAGCGTACAGAGCTCCCAAAAATCTCTGACTCTAATAGACTGTAGTCAGAATTTATCTCATGAAACACTACGTCAGTACATTTTTCCCACATCAGGGCTTTCAACCTTTTCCACTACTAGCGCTGGTGCTTCTAACTGAAAAAGAGAAGAACCAGCATACAAATTTAGTGCTTACATCGACATCACTGAAACAGTAACATTTATGTCCCATCTTAACTGGATTTCTGTTAAAGTATTTGTGAGAAATTAATCATTTATCGTAAATGAAAAATCCTGACTTTATAATGTCAAAGGGTGCATTATGAAACTACTTTGTTGTGTGAACAATGCGTAAATTGCTTTTATGATGTAAAGCACTATGTGTTGCTTTGTGCCATGAAAACAACTTCATCAATTAAATTCAATTCGATTTGATAGTGAAAGCTAATTCCTGTCTCTTCTCTCAGCTCTCATGTCAGTTAAAGTCTGTCCAAGGGTGACTCTTCATTTTTCTCTCTTTCTTTTCCTTGTTTCCTTCGATAACGTCCTCTTGAGTTTTTTTACAGAATCAGTCGTGTTGTGTTTCCAAAATGGCTGTGTTGATATGCAGCTGCTGTGAGGTAAAGAAAGTTCAGCTGTTGCTTGATGCTCCAAGCCAGAACACAAAGTTGTAGAGAGAGGTTCCTGTAAGGAGGTGATGGCACCAGAAATGTGCATAATGTTAGTGTACCATCAAAACCAGTCAAAAGTGGAGTATTAAGGTCAGAACCTTTTGTAGTATCGCTCTGAAAATTCAGGCAAGTTCAACACATGACTTGCAGCTAAAGAGGGAAGTGTAGCACACAAACAGAACAAGAGAATGTAAACAAGACAAGAACAATGCCATTTAGGTAAAATGTTTTTTTTTTAAACGTTTCTTTTTGCCACACGTGGCTCATCCTGTTTAACTGTTCCAGCGAATATATGGTAGCAACTAAAATAATAAATGTACAAATAAATGTGGGAAACAAGTGGCAGTTCCAAAAGCTATTATAGGTTTGCTTGCAAGCATTGCTCTTTGTGAGCAGTAGTTTCAATATCTTCAGGATCTGGGGCCACCCACTGTTTTTCTACCCTGAAATGATCTCTACAGTAATTAGCTTGCAACAGAGCGCTCTGTGGACGAAGCTTGTTAGCTGCTGTGGAGCATTTTCTGAGTGGGCCAGCATTGCTGACCCCTTGCTTGCTGTATGGATGAATGTTTGCTCTGCGCTTGGTGTAACACATTGTTCTAGGCACCTGGGTCAGCATGCAGACACACTCGCTGTATTGCTTATATAAGTGCCGGTTTTGGAGAATGAATTTTTGATTGGGGCCCTTAATGCAGAGTGAGCGTTCAGATGAGGAGGCGGTCAGTAGGCGGAGAGCGGTGAGCTGCATCTCTGTCCAGGGCCTGGCTGTGTGCCAACCAAAGGAAAGCTTTTTACTGTACCCACTCTTCTCCTCCTATAACTACTCTCCTGTGTTCTTTTATACCTCTCTCTTCCTCTGTTTTCATCTCTTTCCTCTCCCCTCCTCAGTGTTTAGGTGTTACTTTCCTTTACACTTCAGTTGTCAGTTTTTGCTCCTTTTTGCATTAAGTTACCTCTTTATTGCTGATATGCATCTTTATTACATTCTTTTCAAACTCTAAGGGGCAGCCAACAAAAAATAAGAGAACAACAGATTGGGAAAAAAAATTTGATTTTCCTCATTGGACTTTTTGGGGAGGAAGATGTGAGCACGACTGGGCAAGTCCTCATGTTTATGTATATGGCCTCATCGCAAAGGAAAGACGTGGGGGTGTTGAGTCACATGTATGAATACCAAGGGTTTCTGCATGTTATTTAAGATTATCTCTGGTTTGATTATAATATGCAAATGTGATGGGTTATGTAAACATCGATATGAACCTGTAGCGCAGATGAGCCGCAATAACATCAGAAATCCATTAATGCTAAGCTAATTGTATTAAAGAAAATGAAAACCGTATTCAGGAAATCCCTACAGGTCACAGCCTTCTCTTTTAAAAAAGAGAGGGGACAAACAGTAAAAATATGATGAAGCTTTCCTTTGTAATTACCTTTCTATACTGCCAAAATCCTGGCTGCATACTATAACAAAGTTGAGCCAAACATAGAAGGAAAATTAGCCTCAGGGACACATTCTGTTGTAAAATAATAACTACTTTTTTTTCCTTCCTCCTGATGAAATATAACATCCTATTGCTACATTTGATACATGCAATTCCAGTTCTAGTGAAAATTGCAGTATTACCCTTTTTGTTTTTGCTATAGTATGTATTTGTGTCGCATATCAGTTATGGACAGTTGCAAGGTGATCTATATTGCATCTATATCTATCTATCTATCTATCTATCTATCTATCTATCTATCTATCTATCTATCTATCTCTCTCTGGGACAACTATAACTTATTTCACCTCTTGACTTCTATGTTCACTTTCAGCTGTGGATCTGAGACTTGGATGACTGCAACACTTTGCAATTTCTTCCCCTTTTTCAGCCAGCTTCTCACTCCGTTTGTCTGGTTTGACTTTTTTTTTTTTCTTTTTTTTTTTTAGAGGTCACAGCCTTTAAGGAAGAGTTGCAGCTGTGCACTGGCACTTTTTCAGCTCTCCTCTCTCTTTTCTTCCCCATGGGGGAGGTCATAGAGGGAGGTGGTGTGGCTCACCAGCTTAATGCCTCCCTAATTGTTGCTCCCAGGTGGGCCAGTGATAGAGAGAAAGAGAAGAGAGAGGGGTTAGGAGTAGCGAAAGAGAGTGTTCTCTCACAAAGACGCAAGCTAATGATAGCAACTTGGACACACAAGGAGAAACCATGGTGAATCATGGTGGTTCAGTCTGTACAGACAGTCAGATGGGGGGTAGAGGTGGTCCAAGCAAACGCATTCACATGCATGTACAAGGAAGACGCGAATAAGAAAAGAGGCGATGATTAGAGAAATGGACGGATGGTAAAAGGTCATCACCATCATTGTATCCAGGGATTCTTTTTTTTCATTTTTTAATCGTTTTGAAGCATTAAGTATTGCAACACAGTATTTTGTTTTGTTTTGTTTTGATGTTTCTTTATTTCCCCCTGTTTTGTTTCTAAGAAAAAACTTTAAGATATTGATGAGATATTCCAGAAGATGAGACTTCTGGGACGGATTTTCTCTGAATGCAGATAAGTTAAACGCAGCTCGGAACGACGCTGCCGTGTTATTTTCCCAACATTATGAGATATTCTGTTTTAATATTCTTTTTGACATTTGGTTGGATTTGTGGTGTGAAGTCCCAGTGGGTACAATGTGCTCCACTTGTGCCGTGGCATTTAGCAGCTGCCGTGGTTGTGTACCGTATTAACGGACTGCAGGCTACAGTGACTCCTTGACAGCTGTGTGCACGTATACAGTGTAATACCAGAGAGGACTTTCGCCCATGTACCTTGTGTGTTTTAATGCCGAAAGGCAAATGATTTGGGATGTTTAAATTTAGGGATTGTGCTGTTATTCTTTATGTTTTTGGTATCTGAATACAACTCAAGGCTCTTTTGTCCTTTGTATTGCCCCCATTCTACTCATTAATGAGAATATTTACCTAAAAATAAGGCTCAAATTACTTTTTCATATCCTAATTAGGGGTGATTTATTATCTACGCCATTGTTATTCATTTTGTTGGGAAAGGATCATTATGCAAATTAAAAGGACTGCGTCACATTCAAATGAACAGCGTGCAGAGTAGACTCATTAACTTGAAATGCAAAAGGTGTCTCGTGAATGATTTTTGTCCAGCCCTTGCCCTGAAATCAAGTTATTCTTAGCTTTTGGTAGCTCCAGGCAACTGTTGCCATGCATACATATCCATAGATACGCTTGGTGGCGCAGGCTTTTGGAAGTGGGTGAAAAGAAGGTGATTGGTGTAATGAACACAAGGGACCATTGATTTTCGAAGAGCGGAAGTTATGGCGGTTTGTTTCCACAGGAAGAAAAACAGGGACCCATGAAATGTCCATTGTTCAACGGTCATGCTTGTGTTGTCAATAGAGAGGGTCCCCAGTGGTGTGGAAAAATCATTAAAAGAAAACTGTACATGAGGCATGGTGAAAATTTATTGTGTTTACAGTGTTCACCTGCGTGTGTATTGCAGGCTCCTCTGTGAGCATGTGTGCGCACACTCGCTGCGCATGTGAGCACACAGAGCAGCAGCTTAGCTCTTCCTCTTGGCCTGGTGTGGGCAGATGTTTGTTGCAGGCTTCCCAGAAAAGAAAGCTTCCATATGTAAACATTTCAGCAATACCTTAAGCTTCTTATAGTCTTAAATGTCACAGCTGTGTTTGAATCACATAGCTTTCATTACATTTTGTCATCTTTCATATATATTCAAAACTTATCTATATAGCTTCCACATCAAATTGGATAAGTGGGGACATAGTAACTTTGGTTGGATGATGCAACTTGATAACGGATGTTAAAGATATGAACAACTCCTTTGTACATTTATAATTCCTTTGAAAAATTTGGTTGGACTATTTTGCAAGTTGAAGTCATGTTTCAGAAGCTTTTTCTGAATCTGTTGTCTTTATTTTTAATCTTATTTATGTCGCTCAAGTAGGGCTGGGCGATATGCTAAAAATATTATCACGATATATTTTTCCCATATTGATATATATCACGATAGTGTTTAATAATGATGCCAGTTTCAGTAAAATATAGAAAATATATTGATGAAAAGAAATCTCATGTTGATTTATATTAATATTTAGTTATTTTATTTATTATTTCATTTGATCTATTTCATTATATTCTTAATATGATATTTATCATTATTTAATAATACTTGCACATACTTTTAGGAAGTCCACATAGACTCTAGACATAATTAATCCTGATTTCGGGGGTTTGGTGGGGGAGCGTGCCTCAGTGTGTGTTTGTGATTGGTTTGGAGGACGTTACGACTTAGCATCAAGCCAGATGATAGGCTGTAATGAAAAAAGAAGAGTGTGTTTTCTCTATCGAACTTTATATCGACCCTCTTTTTTTTTCTATCGCACGCGCGTCTATTTTCGATATATATCGTTATCGAACTATCGCCCAGCCCTACGCTCAAGGTTAAGATTTTAGCATTACTAAAGCAAACCATGTATGCATGTGAGTATTCTCAAACTCCTCAGCAGAAAGCTTGTGCTCTTGTTAGGGCAGATCGATGTCAGACTTCCAACACCATGGCACTTACATCAGACCTCGCTACTCGACTGACCTGAAGTGTGCTTGAACTCCTGTCTTGAAAATAAATTGCAGGCTACTCATGTTCTTCTTCTTTCCTCTTCTTCTTCCTTCCTCTTTGTTTCAGCAGCCTCTTGAAACTGTAATGCTATTACAGGGGTGTTTCCGGTATAAGCTTTATTAAGCCTGTCTAAAGAGATTCAGATTGGGTTTTAGGCACTGTTTTGGTTGGTTGCTCCCTCTCTACAGAGTGGAATTGATGGATGAAAGCTGCATTGACTAAACTCTCCTGTGTGCGATGGCCAGTGATCACAAATGAAATGGGCAGGAAAGTAAAGCCTGTGTTAGCCTTGGCAGCAAAGGTTGGGACAACAGATTGAATTTCCTTAGCCTCTCTTCATCTATTCATGGATTTATCCCAACTAAGCCTTAAGCCGGCATTCTTACCTCATTAATTCTGATTTGGATGTGTGCGTGGGCGTGTGTGTGTGTGTGTATATATACGTGTGTGTGCACCAATGCTGACGACAAGACCTCCCCATTGCCTCTTCCCATCAAAGCTTAGCAGCCATGTTTTATAAAGGGTGGGGAGCCCAAGGAACTTGTCTCTGCCAACTTTTAGACTCATCGATTGGATCCTAATCAGCTAAATTATTTATCTTCCAATTTCATGGTGTGTAAGCTCAAAAAAAAGGACAGAACGCTGATAAGCTGTTAGGTGAGGATAAGGAGGTGTGTTTTGTGTGTTTTCTGTGAGAGTAGTTCAAAGGATGGATGGATGGATGGATGGATGGATGAATGGATGGACCCTGCTTCTCTCCTGGCAGGAACTAGGATCCAGGATAGGCTCCTCCTTCCTCTCTCTGTGATTCTGAATGGATGGATGGATGCTTCTGTTACATCATCGATAAACACCTGTGACCCAGTGCCACTGAGTAGACAATGAAACCACACAAACGTGTTTCATAAATAATATACAATTTGGATTTCGTCTTGTTCCAGGTGTTTAAATTGTGCATTTTCTTATTTTTGTTAACGGTTTTTCTTAGTTTCAGCTTACTTAAGAACATTGCTCCAGAACTCTTTTTTTTCCCCTTCTCTATTCATGAGGTCTATGCAAGGTTTGCACCTTGTGGTGTACCCTGTGTATTTTCTCCTTGAGTCTTTTCTTTATGTTAGACTTAGACAATGATATCCTGGAGAGATGTTCACTTGGCTGGATAATGTGAAAGTGTTTTTCTTCACATTGGAAACGATCCTACAATCATCCACAACTGCTGCGGATGTTCAGCACATTTTTATGTTCCAGAGATCATCAGTGTTCCATTGTTTGCATAAACCAAACTGCTGATTTGGACTGTTTTAATGTTCCTGCTATTTCTGATGTATGTCTATTTAAAGCTCATAGTTTAGTTCTTTTTAAGAATTACACAGAACCTTTGACGAAGCCTATGACAGCCTCTGGAGGATGAGTCAAATCTCCAATCAGCAGGACACCTGAGGGCCCTGTCCCCCCGCTGATGTATGTTTCTACTCACAAGTTTATTATTAGCATGTTTACTTGTAAAACAATGCAGTACACCACTTTACTTTGACACAACAAAATTCTGACTCTGAGACTTAACACAAAGTAGAGCCTGTCTAAAAAAAGGTGCTACATAATGATTATGAGTTTTTGTCCCCAGGTATATGCTTTATGAAGTGTAAAGTCTCCTGTCTCTATGTGATATTTAAATAAATCTGTGCAACATTTTCATGGTGTTTTTGTTGGACATGTTCAGTAGATGTTTGTAATAGCTATGTAAGGTCATCGGAACATTGGGAAATAAATGCAATTTATTATCCTGAATATCTTTTTTGTAACAGTGAAATCATTCATGTGTCATTTAAGTCCAGGACAAATTTCTCATGTGGAGTCAAAGAATACTATATTGCATTTAATCATACTGTATTGCATAATGTTGTATTGTGTTATGAAGAATAATTGTATTTATAAAGCCTTTCCTTATCTAAACTTAAAAAATAACACTGGACTTTATACCAGTTCTGCATTATAGAACTTGAAGAGGTTTCAATAAACACTTAAAAACAATAATGCTGAGGACTCCAGTTTTTTGAGGACTTAGTTGTACTTTGTTCTACCAGATTTCTGGAAAAATTCTCAACACTGGAAGAAAACTACATCAACCAATAATTTTTCCACAATGCAATTTTGTAATTACTGTATATACCCAGATAGCTGTTATTTAACAACCTTAAGATCTAAGTTTTTCTTGCTTCACCACTTTGGATCAAAACCTACATGCTTTAAAACTGAAAAGATAGAACACCAATGCACCAGTGATACAGAAAAATAACAATAAAGCATCAGATTTATGTACTGCTTCTATGCACCCAAAGCACTTTAAACCATTATTCATTTACTTTTATTCATTTACTTGACATTCACACTGGTAGATTTAAGCTAGATGTGTACCCCCAGCTATCCTACTGGTTGCTGCTGGAAGCAAGAGCGCCTGAAGTGTCTTGCCCATGGACATGATAACAGATTAAATTGGAGGAAGCAGGATTCAAACAGCCAACCTCCTGGTTATTGGACAATCTGCTTTACTGCTGAGCCGAAGCCCCCAATTCCTAATTTATTGAATTTTTGCAGAGGGGATATCAGACAGTGTAGGGTGGTCTTTTAGGGGAATGGGAGCAGTCTGCCCTGCTTCAGGACATTTACAACTTGATGTACTAATGAACAGGAAGCTTCACTGTCACTTTAATGCACTTTGAGTTTGATGCTAATGAGCTGTTTTTTCATGTTGACACAGATCTCATGTTTTCGGCTTCAGCACAATCCACAATGTCTCTAATTTATTGGGTTTACATGAGAGGCACAAATGGAAGGTATTAAATCACAATTTAAAAAGAAGAAAAGAAAAAAGTGTTGAACTGTCAGTATATCCTTCAGGGTAGGACAGTTTCAGCAGAGCCAATAGTGTGTGACTCTCAAACCTGAGAGACATTCTTAGAAGCTACAATTTAGGGCAGATTTAGTGAGACCAGCTGGTCCATCTCTGCATCTACTGGCCAAATAAAATCTCCGATCAGCAAGACACATGAGGACCAGTCCCTGTCCGCCTGCTGGCGCATGTTCCTACTCACAAAAGTCAGGAGTATCTGCCTTACAGGACCTCTGGGAGGTTACCTAATGTTATTGTAACTATGTGGAGCATATATAAGCTGCCACACTGTCCTGAGCGGGACCCTGTGTCCAGTAAGTATCAAAGCAGCTGTTCATGAGCAGTACAAGCATAATACTGACCCATTAGTGACTTTTCACCCTCTTTTACATCACTTTCATGCAGTGATGATGTACTCCAAGTTCAAGTTAAATAGCCTCTGAATGTTTCAGCATGCCTAAAAGTGCCTTTAAAGCCTTTTTCTGGCTTAGGTGTTAAATATAAGACTACAGCAAGGTCGAATGAGGTTGATAGGGAGGAAACACCTTGGTTACGGAGAAAGAAATGGGACTTTGGGGCCAATCAGGGCACACTTTGGTCCTCTGCCATCGTTAGCGGTCGGGGTGTGGTCTCCTCTTCCCGAAAAGTCCTGTCAAACGCTGTCCCCACTGCCAGGGTCAACTGTCTCGTTCCAGCTCAGGATTTGGTTTCCTGCATGCGTCACTTTGCCTTTTTCAACCAACATTCCTTATTTCCGTGCCTCTGATTCACCAAAATCTTCATCCCATTTCCTTCTCTCGATATTTCATCCTATTCACCCTTTCTATATCAAGTATATCAAGTCTCCTCTTCCAGCTCTGGCCCTGATTACTGAATCCTCTCTTACTGTCCATCTCAAGATGGGTTTGAGGTTTTGCTGGGAAATGTGTGGGTGGGGAAAAGAAGTTTTTTCAGTGCAGAGAAACGATAACCTATCATTTTTAGTCTCGGTTCTCAGCCTGTTGAGATGGATTTTTCTCCCAGCGGTGTCACTGAGTGTCTCTAGGTCTCCCTGGGGGGGTTCTGGGGGCACAAGCCTAAGGCCTGCCCTTCTCACTATCCCCTGTATATATTTTTTGTCTTATTTCTCATCTCTTCTCCCAATTTAACCTTTCACCTTGCCACTTTGAAGTAGAGGGGTAAGATGTTTGTAATTTTTCTCAGTTGTAGTTTAGAAAGTAAAGCGTTTCCCATTCTTTATTTATTCATTCTTTTGTTTTGTTTTTTCTGTTTTTGTTTTTTTTGTTGATGTTGTTGTCATCATGTTCACAATCATTTTCATGAGTTGCAGAACTGCAGGATGATCACATCAGCACCTGGATTATTTAACTTTGGTGCAACCCTGTTGTCATACATATGAAAACTAGTGAGAAAAGACCTGCATGGCAGCACATCTCATTCACTGTTGTTATAATATTGACTGCTGCACCCTTAAATCATCATAGATGCTGGATTTGGGACTTTTTATACTATTTTTATACGCAATTACGTTAGTGACCTGTTTCGAATTAACGCAAGAAGCCAAAAAAGCATTTTTAACTTTTATCATTTGGTATTAAAGTCTAGTCCTATCTTCAATTAAACATGGTGTGTAAATGACTAACTTTTCTTTTCTTGAAAATAATTTCAGAGCAACCATTGATCAGCCCTTAGATCAAGAAGAGTTTCAAGAGTAGGTGACAACAAAGGAAAGTTATTTTCTGCAAAAGAAATTAAAAAGAATTACTTTCATGTTGGAGAAATCACATTGAACCTAAATGGTAACTTATTAATGCCAGGCAAAAAAAAAAAACAGAACTAAAAAAAGGGGGAAAGCAGTAAAAGATTTAACATTTATATGCAAGTGAAATACCTACAAATTACACAACTGCTTTAAAATATTCACAAGGCACAAATATCGGAAATGATCTGAACAGTTTGTGCTCTATATCCTCACCGTCTTTTGTTTTGTTTCTAATTTGTAGAAAATATTCAGCCAATATAAATTTCTTATTCATATCTCACATATTTCTGATACTAAAAGCAACACATCCCTCCTACAGTACCCCTTTTAACACAGGTCTCCTCAGTCATGCTACAATTCTGATATACCACTGCTTTTTTTATGTAGTCATGGTTTTTCCACGCTTAACATGAGCCTGCAGTACATTAAGATAATTCATCAGAGAAACATATTTTTTCTCTCAAAACTGTAACATTGAGTTGCCAAGAAAGCTTTTTGCTGAATCTTTTTTTTAAAGAAAACTTCTAGAAGAGCCTCAGCTCATCGAAGCTTGACTCAGAAAAGTGTTCTGCCACTCATCCACTGTGGCGATGGTGGCCGGCCTGTGTTTGCTGCAAATGACGTGCGTGGAGGTTGAAAGAAGAAAAATAGCTGGAGTACTTGAGGTCATTTGTGGTGGCTTTCGTAAACATCTCTATCTCTGCATCAGATTATGTCTACTTAGACTTGCAATTATTAAAAATGCTAAAGTCTGAGATTAAGCTTATAAACTGTATGTTTGCAAGAGATTTTAAAAACGCAAAAAATGCTCAAATTATTATATACTCTCTGTATCTAGGTCTAAACTAATGTTTGCGTTTTCTGATAATCTGCATTGAAAAGATTGAGCAGATGAATGTCTCCAAGTAAATTTATGGAGGGAGACAAAGTGACTAACTACCATTTCATGTGGCTACAAGTGAGAACATCTCTCCTTACTGAGGGAAGCCTTTAGTGTAATTGCCAAAATAGAAGATTTTCTGGTTAAATAACCAGTTGCCTTTCATCCAGTGTGCTCTAGCAACAGCTTGCATGGATTCATGTGGAGTGAAGTTGCAAAGCATGATGGGGCCACAGCCAAACAGAACAACAGGGAGAGCTTGCACACAAAGAGCTGCCAACTCTTTTGCATTTGTTCAGAAGTTATGGGAGCTTTTGAAGCTCTATAATGATGCCTTTGGCAAAGATCCGCTTTGTTTATACACAGCAAGGAAAATGAGCAGCTTTTTACAGCTCATACAAAAGAAGAGTAACTGCCAACATCAAAACCTTCGGAGCCACACATTTCGCTTTTGTTCCTGATTTCTGGATCCAACATCTGCAAACTAAGGCAGAAAACGAAAATACTGTATCATGTATGTATGTCAACTTCAACAGAGTAGAATAAGGTGTGTTGGTTTTGACTGAAAAAGAACTGTTTGTTCTTTGAATTGTTGAACCATAAAAATACCCTTCTGGACATATTTGAACCCCTTAACCCACAAACAAGCATTCATTTAGAAAAAAAAATCCCATTTAATTCATTTACAGCATTACCTCAAGGGCACAAGTCTGATATTGAATAGTGGAATGTACACTCTTTACAGATAAAAATCTAAGTCCATTTGCACTGACGAGCTACAATCTGCAGACACACATGACATGGTCCAGCCTGTGCTGCGCTGTTTGGGAGATGAGTCAGAAAGCATCTGAGAATTCCCAGGGGAAACTTTCATGTCAGATTGTTACAAACTGCCCTTTAGGGCACACTTTTGATGGCATTTCAGTTTTCAACAACAGCTGGTTAGAGATAATGAATGAGCATAAGAGACGTGGATTTGTAACGGATGATGAATAAGATTAAAAATTGCATGATCACTGTATCCAACCAAAATTACCACCATTCATTTTGACAGTTTAGATTGAACTGTTTTAAGAGTTACTCAGTAAAAAGCTGTAACAAAGTGAGTTGAAAAGAAACTACTGGATAGAGTTCAGTTATTTTAGCAACACTGACATGCTCTCTCATTTAAGTAACTCAAAACACAAAGTTTAAGCCATTCATTGTTACTTTTCTATACTTCAAAAAGACATGAAAGTAGATGTGACTGTGTGAATGGTCACTGTGATGTATGTTTGGATCACATCTGCTGGGAATGTCATTTCAAAGTTCAAATTCATCCATAAGTAACGCTTTGAGTAGCTCCAACACCACCGGTGTGACTCAGACTTGTGTGATTTATAAAGCTTCGTGCTTTCTTCTCAGTCTGAAGTTTCTACATTGTCCCTTTAAATGATCTACATCTTCAAACCCTTCTTCCTTAAGTCCTCTTTAGCTTCCTTTATCTGCTCCTGGAGTTCTTTTGCTGCGTCCTCGCAGTCATTAAAGGTGGCCACGCGGTACCCCACCGTGGCTAAGGAGTAGCAGCCAAAAGATACCAGCAGGTAGAGAGGCATCGGCCAGGCGACCTCCCTGTACGTCTGCGGAAGGCTCAGGTCCAACAGGTCGAAAGTGACCAAAGCCCAAACTGCACCCAACAGCGACACACCGAAAAGCCACTGCATAAGTTTAGTCATGGTGGAAGCTGACGGTTTTCACAACAACCTGTCAAAGACACAAACCGTCAGAGAGATGTTCACTTGGCGCTAACGCAGTAGCAACACAGATTGTGGTAGCAACGTGTTAGCTGTTATATAGCTAATACATACGAGGGTGACAAACAGCTGTGCAGCGATGTTCAGAGTATATTGGATGTACTAAGGTATGTAAATTTCGATAAGTAAAAAGTTTTAGTCCGTAAATCTTAACTCAGGCACGATAATCCTTTATGTTTACCTCTTTTCAAACGCCACCTCAGCTCTGCGCTGATTAATGACGTCACTAGCGTTGACGCATTGTGGGAAATGTAGTTATTATCTTGCTCTGGTCTTGACCATTACGGGAATGTAGAACCGTTTTCTGTGTTTCTTGCTAAATGCATCTCTGTCTGCACATGTCAAATTTGGTTAATTAAATACAAATAAATCTTCTTTTACTTTTTCTTATTCTTATTGTTTTTCTTATTAGCAACATGATATTTAGCAATATGAATATGAAGCAAATAATAACATTTACATATCTTAAATATAGGAAATATCCGATAAATAGGGAACTCAGTCTTTAGCTGAATAAACAGTGCGCCGAAACAAGAGAGAGTGTTCAGTAAAATATTTAATCAAGTTCCCTGCAAAACAGAAGAGTTCAGGAGATGATTCCCATTAGCAGCCATGACCATGTGGAGCAAGGCATTCATTTACAACAACTGATATACATATATATATATATTTTTCCTTTAACTACTACAACTTTGTAATTAATTACTTTCACATGTGATAATTCTGGAATAAAATAAATACCACAAAAGTATGTAATTTGAAAAGATTACTGAAAAATACTATGCTTAATTATCAGCTTTAATTTTTCTATTTAGGCCATCTATTTTTTTTTAATTTTCTATTTAGTGATATGTTGAATGTCATATCATTAAGGGTCATATCATTATCATTAAGGTAATTAAGTAATACTGGTGCAATGACTTAGTGCTACATTTTGTTATTACTTTATTCTGTATTGTTACTGTATTGTATTGTTTTGAAAATTAGAAGCCATTAGCACGTATTAAAGGGTAGCTTTTAGCTATCTGTAAATGTTAATGTTTTTTCCAATGTGAGGAATCTAACAACAATTCAATTAAAGGCCACAGAGGGCTCATTAGTGTTTCAGTATTATGGGCCATGTCTGTTCATTCAAGACTGTGAACTATGCAAGTGCAGAGGCCACAGATATCTCCAGGGTGAAATCAGTTGTGGGAGGAGATGTAAACAGTATTCACTGAGCTGAGGGAGAGGGATACACTAAACAGCAAATGATAAATAAACATCATTCTTTAGAGAAAAATGGAGTTATTCTTAGGACGGTGGTGTTTATGTTTGTCTGCATTAGTGTTAATAGTGTGAGTGAAGATCTACGTGTCTGCCAGCGGGGTGCGGAGCTTGTTTCTTCTGTTTATGGAGACTGTTATACAAGACTGTACAAGAGCCTGAGTGTTCAGCTCTTAAATATAGAAATCAAAAACTGTCTTTGCCAGCTGGCATGAACTAAAGAATGGTGCTAAAGATTTGTAAGATAATCCTGATATATAATATCTGTTTATCACTTTATATGATCATATATGTTTTATAACACATTATGGGGTTTATAGGGCTCCCCAGAAAATTAGAATATGGTGAAAAATGTTTTTACTCTGGCAATTGAACATAAAAGGTGAAACCAATACATTTTATGTACAGATCCAAGAGTTTACTTTCTGAGGCCTGATATTTTTTAATTTAACATCCATTTTTACATTTCATCTGTTAAGTAACAGAAATGCAGCACTTATTCAGGATATTCTAATTTTCTGAGTGATTTCTGTAACTTGACTTCAACGATTATAGACAAATAGTATTCAAATTAATATATTTCCGCTTTTATTTGTTTATAGTTTGCTGATCAGGATTTGCAGCTTTAGAAAATCTCAAATTAGAAAATTTGCATAGTTCTTGAAATCAATTAAAAAGTGGATTTTAAATTGAAGAATGTCAGGCTTCTGAGAGTAAACGCTTTGATATGTACTTAGTACTTAAATTGTTTTGGTTTCACCTTTTATGTTGATTTGCCTGAATAAAACAACTTTTCCAGCATATTCTAAATCCCCGGGTAGCCTCTGTATAGTGGTCTAATAACAAAAAAATGCACCAACAAAATTTCAGGCAACAAAGAAACAAAATAGGAATAGAAAATTTTGGTACAATGAAACAAAGTGTGTTGTAAAAACACTTGTCTAGAAACAACAAGCGATCCAATTAAACTGACCTTTGCCTATAAACCTAGTGCAACATGAAAATACTTCAGTATGTTAATGTAGATATTGTTCTCACGGCTTAGAACAGTGATAACTCTTGTAATTTGGTTCAAAGTATTTTTTTTCATTGTCAATCAAGCAGCTACCAGTGTTTGTGCAATGGTGATTAACATACAATGCAGGATCATCCAAACAACTAACATTGACTTTGTTCTCTTACAAAGTTTGCTTTGCTTACACTGGATATCAGTTCATTATTTTCTAAAATCTAGACTTTTTCTTAAAGATCTATACATGTGAAGAGCTCTTTTCTTCATCTGTTCCTCTGACAGGCTTCCTCATCAATACTTTTCAAAAAAATTCAAAATGTAACAAACACAATGAAAAATATGGGAACATTTGAGAAATACAAGTAAAAGCATCAATATCCGTTCACAAAAGCATTTAATAAAGTAATGAAACACAAACAGTTCTGAAAGTACAACTAAAATAAATGAAAACACAATAACACTTTTTTTAAAGACAAGTTGCTTTTCTTTCATCTGTGAGAGTTGAACGTATGTGCTATTCTTATTGTTAAGGCCTTATGCTAACTGATACAATGTGAAAAGACCAAATGTGTTCAACATGTGGATACACTCGCTACACTTAATTAGATGTGTTGTGATACATATCAGCCTGTCGAGGTCAGCTTACTCCACTGCACTGACACAAACTGAATCCAGGTGGGATTATCCATGACACACAGCATCATTTCATACATCATAGTGTGTGCCGTGTCCTGCCTAGAACGCATCGGTGTGAGCAGCAGTGTGAGAGTGTGTGACGCCCAGTGGGAACGCTCGAGCTGGCTTTTCTCAGTGTATCTCCCTGCCAGCCCCTGTTACGTTCCAGTACTCAGGAAACCTGTGCTCCAGCTGAGAAGGCCTGGCAGACACAACACAACAGCCTGCGAGCGGGCGGGGCATGAAACTGAGAAAATAAAACGGAGACTCTGAGACTTGGAAAGAAAAGGCAGAGAGGGACAT
>JAVQJG010057477.1:0-10141 GCA_036024015.1 Craterocephalus amniculus | reverse complement strand
TGATTGGTTTATAATGGACTGTCCTTCACCGGCCTCATTCACTGGTCAGAAACAGTCGCGCGCGACAGCGCGCCTTCTTTATACTTTCTCCCCACACACACACACTCACACACACCAGCCCTGTACTGTAGGTGTGTGTACGTGTCAGTGTGTGTGTTCGTCCCCCCACACACTCACTGCTGGCTGCATGGGTCTGGGACGGGTTGCCGCATTGGCCCCCACCAAAATTTCTTCAGAAATTTTCTAGTTTCATTTACACACCAGTTTTCTTCAGACCCAAACATCTCTGAGGTGTGCAGCTCGCTCTGACTTAGAGCAGTAAAAGTTATAGTATCTGATAGAATCTCATTTCCACTTACTTTTTACCAAATGAGATTTAAGAAGAAGAATTTTTGTCTTATCTGACTTACAAGATACTTCCAAGTTATGCAAATATGACCAAGTATGTCCACCATGATGAGTAGGGGCGTATCTACAGTTTTACAGGCTGCAACTTCAGCTTCAGGATCTTCATGTTTCACAGCAGCTACTTTTTCAAAGTAAGAGTTTAAGAACTTAATAGAGGAGTGAAAGTAGAGTTGGGTTAAAAATATCAATTATAAAGTTTTAAATATATAAAAATTGTATTAATCCATTGTTGATTCATAAAACTATTGATTTTATATTTTATACATCAGGTTTCCTTTTCTGATGACAAGCTAGTGTACGCTTTCCCGACTTACTGATGCTGGGAGATATCTTATATAAACAACTGTCAGGTTTCCTGCATTTCTTCCATCCAACATCAGCCTCTCTCATCGAGATGATACAGCATCTAAAACAGCACTTGAAATAACTTTGTTTCTGGACACACCATTATAACATTTCTAAACATTAGACTGGAAAACCTCCCGAAACTTCAGACATAAGGAGAATAAATGGTCTTTGGTTAATTATGTTCACAGCTGTGATGAGGTATACCCAAAACCAGCTTCTCTCTCCAACATGATGCTAAACTTTGCCTTTTATTTATTCACCACTGGAATACACTCGCCTGTAAACTTTTTAGTCGGTTATTACCTCTAATATTAGCAGCTTATGCTAAACTGGGCTGTGCCCTGCTCAATAAACAGAAATGTTTTGAAAACAACATGGTCTAAATGGACAGTTTTTTATCAGTCAAGAAAAAATGGCGTTGATACATAAATATCTGTAAACAAATCAATATCGAATTACATCAGATTTCATCAAAACAAACCGATCCAGGAAATGACGGTGATTCCTCAGAGTGATAACGAGTTCATGCTGTGTGCTGTGAGGCAGAGACGGCCCTGCACTTGAGTGACTTCACAAAAAGTTTCAGATGTCATGTTGGAGAAGGTCTGAGGAGCAAGGATCAAGCTTGAGCCTCTGGTAGAGCAGAAGTGTGTCGCCGGCATTTCTGACTGCAGGGATCCTCTTGAAGTCCTGCAGGTTGTAGATGTTTCCTGCTGCAACATGCAGGATCCCCATGAAAACGTTCTCCAGCAGCTTGAAGGCAGGTTCTGTAAAAGCTGCTCTATGACCCAGTAGTAGGGAAACAAGCAGGAAAGAGATGGAAAGCACTGGTTTCCAAACCTTTTTGAGCCATGACCCCCAAGATGACATGTATTGGTGTTCATGACCCTCCGTTTCATGATGACAATTATTAATTATATATCAGATGGGTCCTGCAGGATCCTCTAAATATAAGTCTCTAAAACGTCTGTCTTCCTCAGTTTGGAAGATTAATGTGGTTTTATGTATTAATCTATTAAAGAATGAAGGAGTTAAATTTAGATTTTTCTCTTTGTTAATGGTATCATTTTGACAGCTGTTATGAAAATCTTAAATTTATTAGATAAATATAGGTTATATATATTTTTCACGATTATCTGCTGACCCCTGAAATGACCTCGCGACCCACAGTTTGGGAACCACTGGTCTATAGGAAAAGGCTCCCGAGTCCAGAGGAGCTAAATCCCGTCACAGACTAAACACCTTTTTGCTAATTATTCTGTCTGCTTCGTTCAGGTGAGTTCATGGCAGCAGAACTTTGACGAATCTCGTCAATTCAGAAAAACAGACATTTACAAAAATGAAAAACAAGTTAGTGCTTCCTTCTACATTACACCACAGATAAATCGTCCTCCAGACTCCCTCACTGTCCCGTTACTGATCACACATAACCCGGGAGATGTAGGAAGTGGGCTTGTTTCCACACCTCAGCTCATGCTCAGCCCCCTCCTCCTGCTCCACATTAAGGCCTGTCTCTGTTGTCTTCGTCTCTGTCTAGTCCCACTCTCTTGTTGCTTTGGAGAAGAAGGTGATTTCAGTGAGTATTCACTGACGGCTTTTCAGTATTGTGACTGTGAATCTGCGCCGTGGTTGTAATGATTCTGTGCTGCCGATTTCCACTTATTTCTGCTCCGTGTGTGAATCACCTCATTCTCCCAGCACATCAAGAATCATAGCATTACTCAGCTTTTCTGTCCATTTCTTCATGCTTGTGAGTAGGGATGTCACCACTATAGATTGTGTTGGTACGACTATTATGTGATCATTTCGCAGCACTGTAACACAGGACGCTAATTATAGGTCTTTGAGTTTTTATTTCTTTCTATCTTTTGTTGCCAACTTGAAATAATTTAGATAAACTAAGTAAGTTAGCCAAGAAGTAAATTCCTTCTGCTGTAATAATTAATAAATCCTACATATTTACCTTGGATTTCTCTGAGTTAAAATGGAGGGAAAGGCTACAGAACCTCTACCTGGACCTGGGAGGCTTCATCCTAAAAACTACCATTATCCAATAGATATATATAATATATACTGTATATATAAAATGGCTAACTTTGACAACTATCTGTCCTGAGCAGGAAATCTGCTGTTTGACACATAAATAAAACTGGAACAGTTGAAATGACGAAACAATACCACATACCTGGAATAAAATGTTTTCTTTCTACAGGTTATCGCACACTGACAACTAAAATTGACTTCATGACGAGTAGTTATGTTTTAACAGTGAAAATGTTTGTTTTTTTCTAAGTTAGTTTAGTTCAGCGCAGGGCAGTATATTGACGTGTTCAAATATATCAAGACTTTGTCACACAAGATAAAGAATGAGGGGATTCTTTAAATCGAATTAGCTTTTAGCTATTAGTTTTGAGTCAAAAGTGCCTCTTTGCATTTTGTATAACTGTATTTTTGTTATGGTCATTGAAATGTGTTATTCATTATTTAGATTATTTTTGATTAACTATTTTAATGTAAGTCAACTTTTTTAATGCACCTGTGCTGTTGATCCTTATTAAAAGTGCATTTGGCAGTCAAGGCTGTAAATTAGAATTGTCTCATTGGTTAACTGACCCTCCCCCCAAAAATTATATCGAGATATATATGATCTATCGTGATTCAGGAAAAAATTATTGAGGTATGAAATTTTGTTCATATCGCCTGGTTCAGCAGAAGATGCTGAAAGCATCACGATGCTGTAAAGCCGGCCTGCTCGGTGTCATTCAACCAAACATTTAGGTTAGCATAACAAGTCGGTGGTTGTCCTGCAGAGGGACAGGTTTCTGCAGGACCGTCTCACCTGGAACGAAAACAAAGTAGCACAACGAGGATGTAACTTTGTTTTCCTTCCAAGCTACTCTGGTCTTTACGACTAATTAATCGTGACATTTGAAACCGTAATTAATAGTAAAATAAAACCGTGACATCCCTACTTGTGAGGTCATTTAGCTTCTACTGTAACAGTTTGACTTCATTTGTTCATTTGAAGTGGACGTTATTAGAAAAGACTGTGTGTGTTTACTGGCATCATATCTGCTGCAACCTCACCTCATCATGCTGTTGATCATCAAATCATTGCTAAACCTGACTAAAACTAAAATAAGCGTCTCGTTATCGGAGCTCCGCCTGACTGTGTGTCTGCCTGTCTGCAGTCCCGTCTCCCAGTAAGCTCCGTACTCCTGCCACGCCGTCCCCGCTGGCTCTGAGACAACCGGTGAAAGCCACATCCACCCCCAACTCTGCCACCTCTACCCCCACCCGCTCCCTGGCCCCCCCACGCAGCGGCCTGCCCCGGCCGAATGCCCCTGCAGGAGGAGGCATCCCTCTCCCTCGCAGCAAACTGGCCCAGCCCGTGCGAAGGTACGCATATCTTTTTCTACTACATAATAATAATAATAATATTCCTCTGACATTAACGGGTGAGCCTGTTTTTATTTCTGTTTCCCAGATCTCTTCCTGCTCCTCGGACCTACAGCAGCACAGGAGACAACTGGAGGGAAGGTTGTTACTGAAGCGGGCCAGCAGGGGGCGCTCCAGTCACATTATCAACACAAGGAAGCAACAATACAACATGGCACTTTATGTACTCTGGTAACGTTTAAAGCAAAAAGACAGTTTAAATCCCAAAAAACCATTTACAATTCAGAGTTTAAGAAGGAGACGGAGTCCGCATCGCGTTCAGGAGGGCCTCCCATCGTGCTTCTCTGAGGGACCGGCTCTGGAGGGATCAGGCATGCCGTGCAGACAACCCAGAAAATGCCAAAGAAACCAGACTGACTCCAGCTCCGCCAACAGAGGACACATCATCTGCCTTGTTTTGACTTTTTTTCATCCGTGGAACAGTCCACCTCTCCCCCCGTTCTCGTCACCTCCCTCAGGTCGAAATGTTTCCGCACATTTCTCTCGTTATGCTCTGTGTTTAACAGAAGTCTGTGAGCGATCTCTATGATGATGAAGTGTCCTGTGATGTTTAGAGAATTGTTGATTTCTTGCGACAGTGAAAGCACCTCTGAGTGGGTAAAAAATTTAAAAAAGAAAAAGAGAAATCTTTCCTTCTGTAAAATCAGCCAGAATGTATGCACACGTTTGTTTTGGAAATTATTTATTCAAATTATTTAAGAAGCGTTTGTCCAAACATCCATATCAGTATTTTCTTTGTTTGAAATGTACGTTTTAAACCTCAACTTCAAGCTAACTCTCCAAAGCTTTTTTTATAATACTTTTTTCCCCATAAGTGTCCCATCAGGACTGTTGAGGAAACCAGGTGGTAATAACCTCTTCCACCGCTTAACATTGATGTTCTCATAGTGGTTTAAGGACGGATTGACAGTAAATCTGAGTTAAATTTGTTGTTGGGCAGATTTTATTGATTGAAAAAGAGATTTACCCCGATCACTTTAATGTGGTCCATTAAATTCCCATAAGAGTGTCCGTGTGAACAATTCATGCCATGAAAAATAATAATAATGAAAGTTTAAATTTGTCTTGCTTCTGACTAGTTGAATAAGTTTTAACTGGTTTTCACCTCTTGTGCTATTAACACGAATCAAAAGGCATACCAGTGTCGGGGAAGGCGTTCTGGTAATTGCTATGGTGGGTGTCTTCAACTAGTGCCTATAATTTAAAGTTTCACTGTGTTTGTATCTTCATTTTGTGCCAATTTCTGACTTTGCCAATGTTTTCGGTTTCACTTATATGCCTGATTTATTTGCTTGCCTGTTTTTTTTTGTTTTCTACCTAAATCAACTCATTTAAATTTGCTATAAAAAATGTTTATTCGCTTTTGTATTTATATCAAATGACGCATTCTGTAAATGGAACTATTTATTAAGGAGAGAGGTGCCTCTGTCAAAGCTCAGATTCAGCGGGAAGCCAGGATGAATGTTGCAAAAAGACATATACCACACATTTTGTGTGAACATTTGTTATCAGGCTTTTTTTTATATCCACAAACATTTGGTTTCCCTGTGTAAAGTCATATTTCAGATTAAAACTAAAAAGTTATTGTCTCCTTTTTTTCTTATTTTATTACTTTTACTGATTTTATAACAGAAGCAGCTTTGCTTTGATGCAGAAGGAATCAGTGGTTCTATGTGTAAAATATGAGAGTTATCGCAATTTGAGATTTGTCTACTTTGCTGGTGTTGAAAAATGAGCAAACTTTCAGATTGATCAGGTACATCTACTTCCTAGTATAATAGTACAGTTACTACTCTGAAAATTAGAATATCCTGAAAAAGTCCTGCATTTCTGAAAACTTAACTTAAAAGATGAAATGTACATATATAGACAAATAGTATGCAAATGAATATATTTCAGCTTTTATTTGTTTAGATTTTGCTGATTAGGACTTGCAGCTTTAGAAAACATCAGCAAATTATAATACTTCTTGAAATTAATTTTTTTTTAAATGGATTTTTAAATACAAACATGTCAGGCCTCGGTACATAAAATGTATTGTTTTTACCTTTTATGTTGAATTGTCTGAATAAAAGAACTTCTCCAGCATATTCTAATTTTCCAAGTAGAACCTGTAAATACAATCATCGGTCACTTTCTCAAGTCCACGTAGGCCGTAGGCTGTGCTGCTTAAACCAGGCCATGCTGGGACTAAGGGGCCCAAAGTGGGACAAGAAGATGGATGGATCCATGCTTTTATGATGCTTCCAGCACATTCTGAGCCCAGCATGTGGATGTGGAGCTGAAATGGAGACTCAGACCTGTTTGTCCAGTTCTGGTGAGTGTGTGTGAATTGTAGCCTCAGTTTCCTGTTCTTAGCTGACAGGAGGGGCCCCCGGGGTGGTCTTCTGCTGCTGGAGCCCATCTGCTTCAAGGTTGCTTTAAAGTTTTAAATATCCAACACAAAGGAAGATGTGTCTAATGTGAAGAAGCCTGACTTCATGCTCAGCAGTGATTAATGCTCCCAGTCTCTCTGCACCCTGTTAGAAACTCTACAGGTTGAAGTCATTTTCTCTACAAAACCATCACTGAAGAAGGGTGCATGCATTCACTTCCTCCTGCATTTGTAAATAATTTAAACTCATATGGTCATGGCTAAACGGAAGTAAAAGGTTAAATCCTCCATGACGGTTAGAATACATTAGAGTACATTAGCTTTGGCTGGATGGACCCAATCAACTAACAACTGTGCATTTTTCCTCATTTAGGACACATCCGGATCACAATTTCTTAAGATAACAATCCATTAACACAGTATTTTCAAAATTAATTTGTTCTCCTGGGAAAACAAGATCATGAATTAATGAAGATGAGATAAAAGAATTTAAATAATCGCTGTATCCCTGGCTGCTCTCTGACGGTGTCAGGAGCAGAACAAGAACTAAACTGAGGTGATTAAATGTGAGTGTGAACTGGAAAATGTCACAATCGTTCAGTAAAATGTTAAATCAAACATTGTGCTCAAGGAGCAAAACAAGAGGCTCAGCATCAGGCTTACTTTCAGTAAAATTCTTCACATGTGTTCTTCTGCACATGCTCAGTGATGAGCAGCGTTTTTTAAACAAGACCTCATTCACCAGCAACCTGCCGCACATCTGCACCACTTCCTGCTTCCTCTCCTTCTGTCGCCATGCTGCATCTGGGCTGTAACACAGTCACAGATTGGGGAGACAAAACTAACTCAGAGGACATGCAGGACGCTGCAGCATCATCAGTGGTGTTTCACATCACCGAGCCAGAGACAGCCGGGTCGGAGCAGAGTCTGGGCTCACAGGGACTTAGATTCAGGACGGATAAGAAATGGAGAGGAGACAGTTTTCAGATCTGGAGTCTTGAACTCATCAAATTCCAAGAGTGCAAACAATCCAGGACTGATTTAACTGAGAAGCCTCAATAAGCCTCAATAAATACAAGGGAGAAAGCAGTGGCCCTAAAACTGAGACTTGTAGGATCCCACAACAGTATACTGTACTTTACAGGGCTCCTCTACTTGGTGGCCCACAGGCAACATGCGGTCCAAACAGCTTCCATGTGGCCCAGCGTATGATTCTGCCAGCACACAGTTAAACTGTGGCAAAAAAAAAAAAACAGAACTGCGGTGCATCCCCCAAAAAAGTCTGGGTGTCCGGTGCGTTCCAGTTGTCTCAGAATCCCAAGAGGGCATTAGTAAGTGACATTATTACCAGTTTGTTGGCATTCCAGTTGCACCAACCCGGAAAAAATGTAGAAGTCTCCAAAACAAACACATTTGTAAAAGTCTTCAAATACTGATGAAAATAGTTCACTAGCTGAACTAAAACAGGCCCCAGTTTTAGCGACAACTGTATCATAAACTACAATGGACTGGTGACCTGTCTAGGATGTACCCCGCCTCTCGCCTAGGTGCTGGGATAGGCTCCAGCCCACTGGGATAGGCTCCAGCCCACCCACGACCCAACTAGATTAATAGGTACAGAAAATGCATGAATGAATGAATAAGAAACCGCATACTGATGTAATTTTTCACGAGTAAACTCTCCATAACAACATAATTATTATAATTGTGTTTAAATACTTGTGACTTAATGGACAGAAAATGTTTTATAACTCTTTTTTATAGTGGTACAGGGCAAAGTCGTCGTTATATCTGGTCTCTCAAGGTCCTCTGCAAATTATGAGTTCCCAACTTGGAATTCTGAGATCGCTCCGTCATATCCGGCAAAATTACCTGGAAAGACAATGGAAGTGTCTCCCGGCCTGACCTTGGAGAAACTTTGGATTGATGAATTTTTGGTTAAGATGACTAGAAATAACTTCTGTCTTCACTCCATTTAATGTCAACTGAGGGCTAAAAATGTTGAGTCCCCCAAGGTTCCTTATTGTGTCTCTTATTGTTCAGTATCTTCCATAAGCTCAGATCATGGAATCATCTCCAATATCTGATCATACTTATGCTGACAACACACATTAGTCCAAACACCATCAAAGGTGAACCAATATTACTGTCACACCAGGAGACCTTGGTCTCAGACTAAGTTCATGTCTCAGTCCAATCAATATTTAGATGTCCCAGAATTTTCTTTAGCTAAATAAAGATAAATCTGTAATTATTGTGTTTGGAACCACAGGCCACAGCTTTAGCCATCAATGTTAAAACCAATTAATCAATCTTGAAATCTTTGAGTCAATTTGGACTCAGCCAATTCTCAACATTTATATTAAAGGATCAAATTTATTAATTGCAAATTGAATTTCTTTTGTAGTTTTTTTTAGCAGTGTATCACATGTCGCCTATTTTCCTAATATTGTGCATACCTAGTGAATATATTTGTAAAAGTTTCAGCTTTTTTACCTTTTATTTTGTCATGATCCTGATTTCCAACTTAATTTTAATCTGTACAGTACTTCTGCAGGTACTTCTCAGTTTCAGTGTTAGCAGGACTAAACAGCGTTTCTGATAACCAGTGGAAGATGACTACTAACAAAGTTGACATTTCTTATAAAACATGAAAAATTAAATAATGTTTAAATTATTTCTGCAGACCATCCTCTTCATGACATTTTAAATAAAACTTAACAGCCAATTATTAGACAGCTACGGAGCCCGTAAAGGGACACTGAAGAAAGAAAAATTCTAATGATTTTGTCGTGCGCACGAGAAACTATCCGGTGCGCACAAGATAGAATCTGGTGCGCACGAGAAACTAACTGGTGCGCACAAGATAGTATCTGGTGCGCACGAGAAACTATGTGGTGTGCATGAGAAAGTATATGGTGTGCATGAGAAACTATCTGGTGCGCACTAGAAACTATCTGGTGCACACGACAAACTATCTGGTGCGCACTAGAAACTATCTGGCACACTGCGCACGGCTGTGGCGCACTGCGCGCGGCTGATGGAGGATGGCTACAACAGAGGATACAGGCCTATGTAACTTCCTCAAAGCACGAAATATTCCTGAGAATGTCATCAACAAGCTTACGGAAGATAAGGTTAGTACCATTGCCTTTAATTTTATATTCCTAATTTCAGCCGTAGCTTGCATACATTTCAGTTTTGCTGTCTTGGCAATTATAGCCTATTTATTTGCTTGTTAACGTCGTAAACCTTATCTGTTTTTGTTTTGCTGTTTTTAGATTGATATTAACGTCATAAATGTCATGACTGATGAGGAGTTAGCCACGTATATCCAGAGATATGGAGATCGGCTAGCAATAAAAGCGTTCTGTCGCCAAAGAAGCGGGTCATTCGAAAGGCCAGATGTGAAGTCAGCTCTCATGCAGAGAGTTAGAGACAAAATTCAGGGACAACAGAAAACTGGCTCCTCTGGCGTCTCAGCAAGCCATGGTGTTGGAAATAGGCATGCAGCAAAAGACAGTCGCCGGATCGAAATGGGATGGCTTCACT
>JAVQJG010057475.1:0-12167 GCA_036024015.1 Craterocephalus amniculus | reverse complement strand
TCCAGTTTCCCATCTGTTTGGACTGCAACTTAGCGGTATAGTATTCTGTTTTGATTCTTCGATCTTAATTCACATTCGATCCTCTTTTAGTAACAAAACGTGCTGATTAACTCCGTTCCTCTATAAGACCAAAACAGCTCGGAGAAATTGTTTCATTAGTTGAAGGAAAACTGATCATTTTCATCAAAAAAAGGGTTTAAACTCAGCTAACATGGCAAAGTTTAAAATGTCTTGTCCTGATGATCAAGAATCTCGATTCTGATTAAAAACGATTTTTTTCACCACCCCTAATTGCGGTAAATTTTTTTAGTGTTGTGCCTAATTGTGTTGTGTTGTGGTTAATTTTGAAGTGTTGTGGTTAACTTTGTCGTGTTGTTGCTAATTTTGTTGGGGCTTTTAATTGCTGTGACACTCCTGGGCCACGGTACAAACCTGCAAAACAGGAAAAACCAGAAAGCAAAGAGGAAAACTGAGCGGAGAAGTGAGAGCGAAGGAAACAAGCGCACCTCTTTCAGACTTATCTTGCAGTTATAAATGATATTGGAACCGTCCCTCTTGAAGTGGGCGTGCCCTTTGTCTTTTAGCACAAAGGCAATGTCGGCGGGAATGTTGTCAGGGGTCTCGTCCCCCTCCTTGGGGAAAGTGATCTTGGTGCCTTCTTTCCAGCCCTTCTTGATCACAATATTGAGGATCTTGTCCTCTGTCCTCATGCTCCGTCCGTCTGGGTTCAGCCTCCGGCGGGTGATCTTCATCCGCTTGGTGCAGCCGTGGAAGATCTCTTCCAGCGAGACCTTCAGCTCGTGGACCACCGGAGGGTCCTGCTGCTTTCGGCTGTTCCCCAATCGTTCCGATGGCGCCCCTCTCCTCCTGCGGTTTTCCCCCGGGAAGCCATTGTTCATTCCCCCCGGAAAGCCGAACTGCCTGCCGAAATGAGCAAAAGGGTCGTCCTCGTCCATGTCCACGTCCTGCTCCACGTCGTTGGCGTGGTCGTTGTGGAAGGAGAAACCGTTGGAGCGGCTGTGGCTGCGGTTGGAGCCGAAGAACATGTCGAAGGGGTTGGAGCCGCCGAAGAAGGAGGCGAAGGTGGCGTGGGGGTCTCCATGGAAAGTGTAGTGGTGCGTTGAGCTGCCGGGAGCACTGGAGGAGCTGCTGCCTCCCGTCTTCAAACCTGCAAGAGAAAAGAGGGATAAGAAAGTTAGACTGCATACGGCCGAAGACACACATGAACAGAAACCCAGATAGCAGATGCAGGACCTTGTTCAGAAAACACAGAGAGCGGTTTACAGCAGAGGGAACAGTGGAGCCCACGTGGGTGGGAAAAATCCCACAGCATCACAAGTGTTCCAACGGAGCTGGCGATGGAGAAACTTATGAAATAGCAGGTCAGTCCATCCAGCAGCAGGGAGAGAGACACACATGCACAAAACACCCACAAACGCAAACTACAGCAGTCGCTGCTATTCATATCTCCACCACGTAATGATCTTTGGCCATCTGTCTGTCAGCTAACACACACACACACACACACAGACACACACCACTAGCAGCTGAGGTGGACTATAACAGTCCCGTAAATCCAAAGACATGCAAGCAAGGATAATTACTTAAATGCCATAAAAGCCATCAAAGGTTCCCGTCTGTGATATGAGATGTACACCTGAGTTGTCTCAGTCACGGTGCTTATTTAACACCCAGACCAGAGCCCTCCTCCTCCTCACCTTCCTCCCCCAGCTGATCATAGATGACTCTCTTCTTGGGGTCGCTCAGCACCTCGTAGGCCTCTGCAATCTCCTTAAACTTTTCCTCCGCGTTGGCGTCCTTGTTCTTGTCAGGGTGGAAGCGCAGCGCCATGCGCCTATACGCCTTCTTGATCTCCTCCTCGTTGGAGCCCTTGGGGATCCCCAAGGTCTTGTAGTAGTCCTTCCCCATACCTGTGCTCTTAGGACTCGGAGAACCCCCTCTCTTCAGCTCAGGCTGTGCCGTGTCACTGGTGAGAGACGAGATGACAGGAAGAGTCTCATAATACACTTCTGAGACAGATGCTACACACACAGGACTATATCTGACCTGGCAGAGGTGCAGCAGGCAACCGAGGCGTCCCCTTTGGGATGTTATGGTGAAGTCTATTTAGTGATGTGTTGGGAACACAGAGTGCTGCTTTACTAACTGTTGCTATGGGGATGTGGTTGCGATGCATCCTGAGATGGGGAGGAGAGGAATTCCCTACATCTGCTCATCAAAAGGCTCCTTTTTTATCAGCCCTGGCTGGTAAGTGAAGCTTCTTTTGCCTTCATATATGACATATATGTAAGTAAAAACCAACATTACAGCAGCTGCCACTGGTTTGCCTGCACTTATGTGAGCTTCAAACCTTCACTGAGGCACTGCGGTCTCCTGTTTGACCAGCAGAGAACAATGAGGGAGAAATGTATGCGTGGCTGCCATGTGTAACGTTATAACACGCCTCATGTGTCATATTTATGAAGGTTTCCAATCATAGTCTAAAAGGCAGAAATAACTCTCCAGCCTACACGTTTCAATCTAGTCATTTTACAGCAACCAACGGGGTTTTCCCGACACATAGCTACATTTCGCGCACAAGCACGCGCAATGACAATCAAATTAAGTGATAGAAAACCGGGGGAATAGAAAAGGGAAACAATCCTACCGGAATGGTGTGTAATTAGGGAGGAATTAGATCAACATGGTCCAGCTTTTCTGCGCTTTCCTCCTGCCTTTCTCCGGTTCCTGCCTCCTTGCAGCCCTGCTGTCTGCCTGCCTCTCCGGCTCTGCTGGGTCCTTATAATCTGACGTCAGGACGCCAGGAGGATCACTGGCTCTGAAATAACCTCTGATCAAACACAAGTCCGCCTGACGTTTCCCTGGAAAAGCTCGGACTCATGCCCACAGAGCCACACACCTATCCCAGCCTATATCACCGCTGCTCCGATGTGAGAGCCAATAACATGACGTTAAATAAATAAAAAAAACTAAACTAAATCCCCTGACATGCTTTGGATCATAGCTTTTAATCTGTAATCGATATTCCCTTGTTCGACTTCTGCGCTTATCTGCAGCAACTTTTTAAGGGGAAATCTCTATAAGCAAAGATCCTGAAACATTTGCTTGCCACCGAGCCTGCTTCCGCTGCTGCGTCCGTTTCTGGCTCGGTGCCTGAAAATCGCAGACCCAGCCCAGTCAGTCCCCCTGAGCCAGCCAGCCAGCACCCAGCACGGCTCTTTGTTCAGGATCTGCTCACAAACACACATTTAAGAACGATGTGGAGCTGTTTCAACTTCCTGCTCCCACAGGACCAAACATCAGGCAGAGCAGAGGTGTGAGGCTCTGCATCCTGCAGAGAGACAGAGTCATGTTGGGAAAATCTCCACAGCCTGATTTAAGGAAAAAAGTGCACGTGTCTATTACGTCCATGCGCGTGATCACGCACAGTCGTGCCTGGATTGAGTTGGTATAACACTGCTGAGTCATATATGTGTCCACACACTCCCAAATTTATCTTTATAGAGACAAACCATCCTCCAGTTCCAGCAAAAAAACACACCAAATTAACCCAGTTTTGTTAAGATGGATAACAATCCACACAGCCCCTTCCCTTCACACCTCCCTCTCATGCCTCAAACATTAACTTTGGTTTACTGCCTTTAGCTTAAACTACACATAGAGATCTATATCTATCTGTATATATGAAGCTTCACCTCACTTATCCCTTTCATGCATAGCTGTTTTCCACTTCAGAGGTCATCAAGGAGTCATGCAATACACTGTCACTGAATTATTGATTTATGTAAACTAAATAAACTTGCCTTACCTGTGTACATTCATACATTGTAATAATCAAACTTTATTTGGTGATAAACTAGAAAAGAAAAATGATACAGCCATATTTTTTTACCGAATATCCATATGATAGAAATATGGAAAGCACATTTAATTAATCATTTTGAATAAACTATCAAAACACATTAAAAAAGTGAGCTTTTATTAAGAAATAAAAAAGCATCACTGTACGTGTATCTGGGAGTAAATTACTGTATGCAAAAAAAACATGTGGCACAGTTTCTTAAGAATTCACGCATGAAAGGGTTAAACCAACCCAAGATGCCTCACACAATTCACACTGTGTGCAGAAACAATAATTTCCTTTGAACAGGAAGAAACCTCCAGCATGGCTATATGTTTGCTCCAGTATTTTGTACTTTTGGTTTAGTAAGCAGTGAAAATACATCATCCAACAACGGTTGGTAATATTCCAAGGCAGCTGACTCATAAGTATGGATCTATTGCCCCACCTTGGGGTTTGAGGTCTTTGAGTACCGTCAATCCATTGTTGGGACCATTCAGATGAACCATTTAGGCCCTTTATACTTCACAATTGAGACATTTTGTGTTTACAGCAAACTAAGACACAGGACATGCTTTGGAATAAATCTACCTTTTCACTTCATCACTGTTTTCGGTTCAGAGCGCATCAACAAGTGTCCTGCAGTTTTCAGAAAATCATCCCCGCCGGTGAAAGTCTGAGTAATTATTGATGACTTTTTCTGTTAAGTGCCCAGGAAGGTACACTCAGCAGGGTGAAGCGCTCCTGCTCTGGTCGCTCATTGGCAGAGGGAGAAGAAGAGAAAAATGAAGACTCATTTAAAGCTTGAGTCACCGGACCGGCGAGGAGGTGTGAGAAAGGTGGGTGTCACAACGGAGGACTCTGTCTGACACACACAAACATATTTCACGCACGTGTTCTCGCACAAAAATGAGCATCCAAAACAATGTGAGTAGAGAAGTCGCTGTGATGTGAATCTGAAGTCACGCAGAAGAATGTTAGGAGGAATTCCTGTTGTGTTTCGGCAGCAGGGAGGGATTTCTGGGGTCGGCAGCTGTCACAGGAAAGCAGCTGATCAGCACCGGACTTTTCATTCATGCAGGAGCCTCAGCTCACACACCGATGCCATACAGTGAACAAACCATTTGGCCAGTGTGAGCTCTGAAATCTCCCGTCTATAAAATAACATGTTCTCCTCATCCTTACTTCCAGCAGTTCTTACATAAGCGACCATCTTTCAGAGGATGAGATCACACCTCTGCAGTTGTTTTATGTCTGCGCCCTGCCAGCGATGACTGATGCAAGCTCATCCGTGTGTGCGCCTCTGATGCTGAGTGTACACCTAAACAGTCTGGGAACAGCTATTCCTGACTTGATGCTGGGTTTCCATGGTGACACAGGAATCTGCCAGACATTGACGTGTCTGCCAGGCACAGTTTCAGCGTCGGGTCCTCCGAGCACGTGCCTGTAAACATGTATGCAGTGTGCACACATGGGATACGTTTTCTTGTGAGGCTGATATCTAAAACAGCGTGCCGTTACATGGGAGCAGAGGACTTTAGAGAACTTCACCACCTGAACTGAGCGACAGCAGAGCAGAGAGCTGATGAAACGCCGAGTAGCAGCAGGGGAAGGGTTCACAGAACACAAACAGGCCATTTTGGAGAGCGAGAAGGAGGCAGCACAGTGTCTGTAAGCATCTCCCACCGACTCTCCTTATTCTGACTCACAGCCTCAGATTACCCTATCCTTCCCACCGTCTATCTCACATTTAACCGTCCTGTAACCATAGAGACCAGTTGCCCAAGGAGAGGTTTCTCCCTGACAGACAAATGTGTCAAATGTGGATGTTTAATGTGCATATGCAGGAAAAACACGGCTAAATTAAAAATAAAACACATCTGAGTACTTTGCAAAAGTTACTTTTGTTCAGAGAAGGGTACATATTCTGTACTTTCAACAACAGGATGCAGATGTCAATCAATCTACTCAACAATATACTTGTCAGAACAAGCTTCGCAGATAAGTGATGTCAGTCTAACCAGCTGCAACATAATGGGGAAAAAACAGAGATGAGAACAGATAGACTGATTTTTAAGGCCGCACAGAATGTCCCTCTAGCTGTCGTCTCCAGTTTCCTTACCGTCTCCTTTCAGGTAGACGTGCATCCACGTGACTTGTCCGGGGAGTTTAGATCAGTCTCAGAGGCTGCATGTATGCAGATGCTTCAGAAACACAGCATTAAAGACATAAATAGCAGTATTGAAACATTCAGTCCACTTTATTGACTTGGCTCTGAAGCTACCCCCTGAAACAGCCCTAAAGACCCATTCCTGATGAGGGACTCATAAAAAACAGAAGAAATGCTTTTGTTATTAACAGCCACCACGTCACACCAACAATAAGGCGACCTCCAGGCTGCTGACGTGCAGCTCAGCTGTAACTGAGATGGCACAGAGTAACGTGTCCAGACTTAAACCTGCATTTATCCTTATATTTATAAAAGTTACACACAAGCTTCACCAGCATCACTGCTGAGGAACACCAGCCCTCTGATTTACACTGAACATACTTTATGAGGAAGCCAAGTGGAGTGGCACGCTGTGTACTTGGTGTGTGTGCTTTTCACACTGCGGGTTTTGGACATTACCGAGTTGGATAAAACAACCAGAGCTCCTGGTCCTGATGGTTTAAATAAGTAGCAGAGCAGAAGAAAATAAAATTTCTTTGGCAGAAACAAGGAGAGCACTTTTGGCTTAACAAAATAAAAACAAATGCTGCATGTGTAGTACCAAGACAAAAATGATTGTAGCTGTCTTGCCCCCCCCACCCCCCTCCCTTCAATAAAGTCCTACTGAACTTGTAGTCCTATTAAATCTGTCCTTCAGCTTCCTCCGAATAATCTTTCTGCTAGATTCCACATGCAGATGTGAAGCTGTCTGCAAAAGCCTAGTGATTAATTCTGAATCACATATTCTGCTTCAATAAATATATGCATCATCCTTCCAAAGTGTAACTTAAACATGTTGAAAATCATCAGTCGAGGTACCTAAAAAGCAACAAGGCAAAAATATAGCAGAAGAAAAATAAAGTGCTAAAAACGATCAGAGATTGGCATAAAAGAATGCTTACACTTCTGACTGGTTTCATGATCCGTCACCAGCCAACATGGTATTTTTCACAATGCCAGTTCCTCTAACGCAGAGCCGTCATTGATGAAATAACAAAGGCCATTCAGTACTTGAGTCAATACTTGGAAAATCTTGTGCTCCAGTAAGATTTTGTCTGTGCACAGCAGGTATTTACTGTCTCTATTAGCCACAGGAGTGCAACGTCCTTCATATCTTCAGCATATGTCCGATTGAATCAAGGCTAACGGATCACATGAAGGTATCGGATGTCCGGGTATAGAAAGTTGACTAGCAGAGCCAGCAGTCGGGGTCCATCTCTGAGACAGTGTCCTGGGTATCGGATGAACTGGACGGCTTTATTCACAGAGTCCTCAAAGTCAGCATAGTGCTTGCTGCTGGGCATGGCCTCCAGCATCGCCAACGTCTGCACTCACAAAGGAGAGAAAAAACAAAAAAAAAATTTCATTTCAGGAAATAATTTCAGACTACTACATGAACATAGACTTTTTTTTCTCTTTTTTTTTATATCATACTTGTTGTGCTTTTGCAGAGAGCTGCAAGTCAGTGGTTGGCTGGAGTCTAATCTCAGTCTCTGAGGGCACTTGGATGCACAGGAACGCTGCCAGACTGCGGACCACCACCCTAAACCTACATGTTTACACATAAACAGCTTGTTTATCAAAACTGGCAAATTTAGGATGCAGGTGTTCTGATGTGCAATTAAAATGCAGATGAACCTACCTATTAGAAACAGGAGACCTCTTCCCAAGACCTATGGCTCCCAGCAGCCCAGAGTTTAACCTCTCCTCTCCGAGCTGCAGCAGCCTGGCTTGCAACCTCATCAGCCCCATGACGACTCCCGACACCTCGGTCTGGCCTGCCTGCGGCTGCAGCTGCTCCACAGAGAGATTCAGTGCCTTGTGCCACCAAAGAAATAGTTTGGCTTCATCACCGGGGCTGCTGGGGACAAACAAAAACCTAAACATTAATATGCAAAAGAAACCTGCAACCAGCAGATCACCTAAACAGAAAAAGATGAACAAGGTCCAAACCTGGGGAAGACCTGCATAGTCCACGTGTTTATGAGAGCCAGAGTCCTCTTTTCATTGGCTGCAGTGTATTCCGAGTTGAGGCGCTGCAAGATGAAGGCATAAAGCGTCAGGAAGCTGCCTCCTGATTGGCTCTCGGCGAGGAAGTCATCCACTGTGAGGTCAGGCACCTGCAGAGATGCCAACACAGGGCCCCAACCTACAGACTCCTCCTCGGCTTAAGGGAAAAACACAAGAAAGCATTACATTGCTGGATGTATGTGTCGGTAGAAGTTTAATAAATACAGATTGGTAAACATTGCTTACCATGGTTAAAGTATGCCGTGATGCAGGCCTCCATGATATGTGTCATATGCCGCACTGATGCCAGGCAACGGGAGCAGGCGGTGAGGAGAGGCAGAATGGGACAGCCCCTCCCTTTCCTGTGCAGCCAGGCTATGACGCGAGCAGCGAGCGCCTCGCCGGTGGAGACGCCCACTCCGTTCAGCAGAGTCAGCGAGTCGCTGAAGAGACCGCAGAAGGCCATGTGCCTCTGCTCCAAATCCACCTCTGCAGGGGGATAAAGAAGGAAGCCGTATAACCGAGCTGATCGAAGATTTTATTGCAGGTGGTTGATGGCGATGAGGAAGGCCATTAAAAGGTAAAGCACCTGGTGGGTTAAATGTGACGACGCCCTCCAGAAGGGCGTCCAACTGATCCTCAAGGCTGCTCAGGTTGATGCTTCCTCCTTGTTCCAGCGTCACCAGCGACTGCACACACCAGCGCAAGTAGGCTCCGGCTTTCAGTGTCTCCTCCTGACAGAGAAAGGTTAATAAGTCCTTAGTATGATAAGAATACAGATTTATTTATAGTTGAAATCACATTTCCAAAACACATTTCCAAGCCAAGAATTTACACTTAAGAGTCTAAAGTACTTTGGAGTAGAAGTAACAGTATTGTATTATTTATTAATTAATTCTAAGTGATGAAGATTTTTTTCTTGTTAACAAATTAGCCAAACTTAAAAAAGACAGTGTGAGGTCAAATGTGCCACCTTTACTAGATGAGAATATTGATTTTCAATATTTACAGGAAGTTTTATGGTAACATTTCTATTCTCCTCACCTTTTATACTCAATTTCATCTGCAATTTAAAGAGGACACATTGGGCCTCATTCACAAATGCTTCTTACGCACATATTTGTTCTTAAATCCTACTTACTGACTTTTTACAAAAATTGTGGCACTTACCAAAATATTCATATTCATTAAAATAAAATGAAAAAAGTTACAGTACAGTATGGATTTTGTCTGAATTTTAAATCACTTTTGATAAGTGACATTTTGTAATTTCAAGATAGCAGGACTCTGATGATTGTATCTTAATGTTATATTCTTTCTCTCTCTCCCATATTTTACCTATGGTACAGTTTTTTTTTAAATCCCTCCCTTTCTACATTTTTTTAAGCTTTTCCAAGCCAACTTTACACTTTATGTTCATGGTCCATTTAATGTGTCAAACACTTTACAGTACTGTATCAGTTCAGAAATTTCATAGAACAAACAAGACTTCACCGTCACACCTGGTGTGGAGCTTCATTGGGGCGAGGGTGGAGCCCTGCTGCACTACGGAGTAATTTCAGCAGCAGCTGAGGTGCAGAATCCGCGCTTAGCAGTACAGATGGAGGATAGTGGGTGCCAACATATCCCAGAATGCCCTGGTATGAGGACATGTCCAGCTGGTGCCAGGGCAGAGAGGTGGACTGAACCAGCAAACTGAGCAGAGGCGAGTCCTGGAGGTTTAGAAAAAAGGAAAAAATTATCCGGGATGCAACAATATCACTTTTTTTCCAAACCAATACCGATACTTGAATCTGAGTACTTGCCGATACCGAGTACTGATATCAATACTTCTACCACATAAAAAAAAAAAAAAAGCAATGAATTGGAAGACAGGTTTTATTTTCTTCGGTGCTTTTTATAACAAACAATGGTGAAATAAATAAATAAAATATTTTTAATAAACGACAACAGCTAAAATTTCAAGTGAAATTCACCTGTTGGCTCAGCAGTTGTTCCTCTTTTGCCAGGAAAACAAGCATATAAAGCAGATAAACCAGCATTGTCTGCGTCTCCTTCTGCACACCCGTGTCTGGCAGCGTTGGATATGTTGTAGAGCTGGGCGGTGTTTGCAAATGGTCACTTAAGACGCTGACCCAGTTGACTTCACATAACAGCTCTCCAATAAAGAGGAAGCAGCTCTTGGGGCTTCCTCTCTCTACCTGCAGGAACGGAAAAGCACAACATGATCCACTGCCTGCCCCCCAAAAAAGCTGCACCCAAAAAACATAAAGGTCGCATTCTCATATTCTGTTGAACCGCCTTTATCTTTGATTTCAGCAACATTCACCATGGTAGGGTTTCAATAAGCTTCTGCAAAATGGATTTCCGTCCAGTGCTGAATTTATTTTTTCACCATAAAGCTTTCTCGAGCACATCCCGAAGGTTCTCAGTGAGGTAAAGGTCTGGACTGTGAAAATAATGTCTCATGCTCCCTTTTATGTATCACTATTTCTTTTTTTTATCTCTTCCATCATCTATTCAGAAACCATATCTTTCAGCCTGCATGCACTGATGTGGGTATTGAGAGACTTTTCTCTTCTCGACAGTACAAAAATGATCAGAACTCAGGCTTATAATAGAAGCTGGGCCAAGGTCTCGGATGAACGATCTGCACTGGGTCATGCATGTCCAGGTCAGTGGGTATCAGGGGTCAAGAGGGCAGAGTGTCTCACTTTGAAAAGCTGCTCCATGAGCTGAGTGTCGGGGTGCAGGTGTCTCCAGGGCAGGCTGCGGAGGTACGTGTGGTACAGGTACAGCAGGTACTCAGGTGTGCGAGGAGAGGTGCAGCTCTCACAGTACTGCATCACACACAGCCAAAGAGCGCCTCTCTGACCGGGCAGCAGACGATCTGTAACATACACACACATGCAAAGTTAAAGCTGGAAAATCTGGATTCTTATCCATCCTCTAATAAGGCCAGACTGAAACCTTAAATTGGCGAAACAGTGAACAAAAACCATAAATGAAAATACTATAATTATGTTTTTCGTGTCCTGTCACTTAAAGGTGAGCTACACATCCAATATGTATTTTGGATAGTTAATGTTGAACTGATATTGTTGGTATATGTTAGTTGAAACACAACTGAAATCGTACCTCTGAATTTGTGATGAAGTGTGTCGGTAAGCTGAGCATACAGACCAACCAGGCATCCTGCTGCACTCGCATCTGTCTCAAGCCAGGGGTAACACTTGACGTTCCTGAGACCAAAGGACACAGATGATTGTGATGTTTTTATCTAAAAAAAACAAACTAAATAAAAAAATCTAAAAACTATTCTAGACTATTTTCTCCGGCGTTCATTGTGCAATGCAGAGTTTCAAAGACTAACTCAGAGAAAAACTACAGAACTGTACGGCCTTTTGTTCAGGTCCTCAAAAAGTTGCAGTGCTGCAAATGCAACTGTCAGCAAAAACTCACCAAAAGACAAATTACTTAAAAGAATAAGTTGTGTTTTCCAGGTAAAATGATAAATCTGGGAAGGCTACATTTTTGAATACAAAGAATTGCAGCATTGCAACTTCCTGCAGGGAGAAGACGCAGCTCCTTGGTGCAGCCCAGGCCCAGGTTCGAGTCCCAGCCGGTGGCTCTCTGCTGCATATCATTCTCCCTTCCCTCTTACTCTCTTTCCTGTTAAAGGAGAAGTCCACTTTTTTGCAAGTGGGGCCTTAATTATGATGTAAACTGAAGTGTACTGGACACCTATGGCACTTTTTGGAGATTTGGATCCTTCCCTGAGATATTTGTTTCAAACGCCAAACACCAAAACGCCATACATAGAACAGTATTGGGCATGCGTTTGCGATACTAAATCAGTTAAAAATCAGCTACTTTTAAAATGTCTGTGTAAATACCGTAGTATTCATTCCGTCCCAGTGCCTTTTGGAATTTTTACGCTCCTTGGCTGAGATAGGGGAGGCCGTCATATTCAAAGTCTTCTTCTATTTCCAATTCCGATTCCAATTCTTCTGCCATGTTGTTGAAAAGTTAGCCTCCGTTAGCTTCCCAGTGCTTTCTTCTGAGCGCCAGCTGTAGTAAACAAAG
>JAVQJG010057473.1:0-18612 GCA_036024015.1 Craterocephalus amniculus | reverse complement strand
AACGAAAAGCTCCCGATATCTCCGGCTACATGATGAACATCAAGAAAGTGTTCCAGAGTGTTATTCAGCATGAGGGTGAGTACAAAATGAAGGCACATCATTCTGAGGGCAGAGTATTCATTTAATGATCAGAGTAAACTATGTTGCTTTTGCAAATTGCGGACATAATGCTACTGCTAACTGTTAGCACAACATTGAGTTACGTGCATCTGTGGCTACCAACAAAAGAAACAATGGTGACGTAAAACTCCTTGTGGTGTGTGGCGAGGTAGGGCAGGAATAAATTATGGTTCCATTTCTATGCTATCGGATGGTGTTTAGACAGAAATACTGCTGATCCCTATACCCTTACTGTAGACTGGATCAGTGAGTATATCTGATGCTAGTATCGGTATTGGCCCAACTCCAGTTTATTGGATTAGATTGAAGTGTGAAGAAATGAGATGTGTTGGCAAAAATATTGCAAATTCTGGAGGTTGTCTGATAGACCCGCTCATCTTGGAGGATATAGTTTGGCCCTGTTGAGGCTGTGCATGGTTCGTCCCTGAAATGTATTCATGTCTTATTTCACAGACTTCATTCAGTCTTATAAATGACGCCAAACAAGAGTTAAAACCATAATAAGTTGTCTGATAGTGGCAGAGAGGAATTAGCTCACATCCTCAAATCTGCTGCTCAGTCCAAAAATAGTGTCACATTTGTAAGGAAGATCTATTTTAAAAGGAAATAAGCCTCCCAGCTGTATAAGATTTATTTGTTACGAGAAAAATCCAGCAAATAGAAATTTCTGTACTTTTGTGCCGAGTTTAGGACGAGTTTTGCTTTATTCAGTTGGTGTCTTGCCTCCAACACGAGGTATTTTCATATTTCTTTATCCTGTTGACTGAAATGATGATGAACCACTTTCTCAATAGGAGTAATTAGTTTAATTTGATACATGCCAGTGAAATGTGCTCAGTTCTGCTATTATGTCTTATTCAGCTCAGACTACTTTGTTTATCCTTAAAAAGCAGTTCAGTTTCACACAGTAGCCAAACTACCGAAACATACATCCACCCACAGAACCAGCTGCTTCTCCATGTCAGGGACAGAGAAGCCCAGAGATGTGTAGTGCATTTGTTTTATTGTTATAATACCTTAATTACCTTTTGTGTTGTGTTTGAGCATTAGTCTTAGTTTCACATTTATCTGAATGTCTCTCTTATTTCTTGTAATGTCGTGGCTCTGCAGCCAGAGGGCAGCATCCTCAAGGACCGCTTCAAGAGCCTGCAGAAGAGGAACATCATCGAGCCCAGAGAAAGAGCCAAGTAAGAGCCGATGCTTAGCACCACAACCCAACTATAAGACATAGATTCATGAGGTGTATGCTGATGAAAATAAATGTTTCATCTTGTTTTGCCTTTTAGGTTCAAGAGGAGGCTGAAGGTGAAATACGTTGAGAAGAGGGCATTTAGGGAGATCACATAATGGCTTATCATGATGTTAAATAAAGCTTGACAAACACACTGATTCTGAGTGTTGTTTTTTCTCTTGAGGTAACCAGAATTTTTATGACTTCTTTTTGTTAATTTATAGTTGTTTTAGTTTGCGTTATGTAACATGAGTTGCTATGAGGATGAGGCTATCGAAAAGTTTTTGGTGTCCAGCTGAGCCTGTTGAGGCCAAGTGTCACGGTGCTACTACTGCTCATACATGAGTGGAAAGTCACAGCTTAGGTTCACTACAGTGTCAACAGCCACATCAAGTGTCCGCTGCAGTTTGTTTGCTTTGATTCAGCTCGCACTGCATCCATCCCTGGCGATTACTGCAACCTCACAAATACATACAGTAAATGCAAACATTTAAAACTGGTGAAAACCTAAAGCTTTAATGTTAAAGTTGTACAAAAAGTAATTTCATTGGATGGATATTTAAATGAATGGCTTTTACTTAAGGTTGAAAACAGCAGCTGAAGTCTTCATTTACTTTTCGTCGTGTGTAATATATAGATGTGCTCAAACCATAAAAAACTTCAAACAGTAAATATGCACATTTTTATCTTCTAATTATTTTAACCTGAGACAGATGGACTTGAGGAAGTTGGCATGCGTTAACTGATTCCACCCTGCAGGCTTAAAACCATAATTGCCTTCAGTGTCCTGCTGGTCCCGTGGTGGCTGGAGCTACGCCAAAGCTTCTTATCCATTAATCAGTGTGAAAATGTAATCTTTTACCTTCAGGGTCTCTAAACCCTCCCACCTACGTAGCCGTCTAAATGAGTTGATCTCTCACTTGACAGCGTTGAGTTCGATCTGGACTGTATCCAGTTATGGTAACTTAGCAACATTTTTACATCAATTACCTGCTGATGAATAAACCTGCTGACTCATAAAGCCTCAGTTTGTCCCCAAGGACCCCCATCCAGGACATTTTACTGATTGGATTTACTGTATAATGCATTTAGGCATGTGATGTAGACGAGCCGAAGTGATTCCTTTCAGTCTGTTTGCAGGGCTTTGCATCTGCACAGGTTGAACAATAAGGCTAATGACAATGGTTAGTTTTCAGACACTTGGTCCTAAACCAGGATTAATGTTGAGATGGCAACAGTAATATCTATTCCTTTTAAGACAATTGACCACAAATTGCCCTAACACTGGCCTTAAAAAAACAACTATTACCCTGCAGAGACTATCTGATGTCTTTCTCACTACAAAACTCCCCTTTTCACATCCCTAACATCCTTAAATGAGCCCATAACTAACATTAAAAAGTGACCAGATTTCTGAATGAAAAGGGAAATGTACAGGTTTGCTTTTATCTCTAAGCAAAGTTTGGTATCCCTGCTTGAGAGTTATTCTATAACCATAAACTGCCATTTTTCCTCCTCTTACTTACTTCTCTTGCATTTTAACTATTTTTTTAAGCAAAACAATCCAGTCAAAATACTTGCTTGCCTACAGCTGAGTTTCACTTTCCAGAATTGGCGTAAGATCATAGCTCATACCAGGGGTGTCCTACTCCAAATGTGTCTTGCAGGTTTTAGATCTTTCCTTCTCCAACACATCTGGTTCAAATGAAATGGGTTTCAACCAACGGCTTGCAAGTTTGTTCTTCCCTTGCAGAAAGAAGAAGACCTTACCTGGACAAACTATACTGCCAAGAAAGGAGATAAACCATAGAGATCTGTGTGCTGGGCTCGATTACTGACCCCGATGCACTGCTTCCAGTCACACTCCTGCTGCTTGTAAACGTTTGCAAACATATTTGGCATTAGTTGCACTGATGTCTGCAGTGATGATCTGAGGCAGAGTTCGATTATTGGTCTGACCAATTATTCAACTCATTTTAAACATTTAAAAGTGTTTATTTTATTTGCTGACCAATTGTGGGTTTTGTCCGTTGATCCTTGCAGATTCTCGCAGCAGTCAGTCAGTGCAGTTTAAGGCACTTTTGTGTCAGCTTCATGTTTTGACTTCAGATAACCCTATCTCTTTCATGCAGACTACGGTTGTGGAGAAGGTGATGAAGCTGCTTCTGCAAACAACAGGCCCGAGAGAAAATAAATCAGATGACAGAATAGTGTTAAAAACATCCGCTGGGCAAAAATTTGGAAAAATCTGTTTAACCTTCACACTCTTTTAGTTTCTTTCCTGCACTTTTTTAATAATAGAAAAACTCAAGAGTTTGCAGGTTAAATTAATAATGACTCATTCTAAAATAAAAGGTTACCCTTTTCACTTTTCACCCTAAAGTGTATTTGTGTGTGCACCAGTTTCTTTTGAATTTATTCACCTTTCCTGTGTGGTTTTCATGTGAACCACTTTGCTGATAAAAGATAACACAAAATTTTGTTGGGGTTTATAGCAGATATGTCACATTCTTTGCAGTATTCTGTGTCAACTGGTGTCTTCTGGACACACGCTGACTTTTCTGTGGCTGCAGTACATCAAGGCACAGATGATATCCCCAATGCATTTTTGACTTTTTTATATTTACAAGTAAGAACTGGAGACCACAGTAAGAAGAATTATGGGTCTGTAGTGACCCTCAAAGTGTTGGAGGGACACCTCACAGTGCTTTGTGTAATGTATGCTTATTTGAACCTGATGGCCTAGAGAAGTCAGCGGATCAGTGGTTTCAGATGGATTAAGCCTCTGCACCGTCAATATTCGTGTCAGATGTTTTGAAAGTGTTTTTAAAAAGCGAGTGGACAACTAAGTATAATATTTGCAGCGCGTCCCTTACAAAGACAGCTGGGCAGAGAAATATCTTCCCTCTTGTGCTTAGTGATGGACAGATTGCAGCCAAGTTGTTTGGGCTTTCCTCCCCCTCTCTCCCCCCTGATTTGGCCTTCCGCTCCTCACGTGTGAGACACGGTGCTGCCAGATTGTCTTGGCATGGGGTAGGGTGGATTACGTGTGTGTGCAGTCACTCATTACAGAATAGATTACTACTCCTCCGGTCGGAGGAGCTGGGCAGTGACGGAGGAAGCCACTAAAACATTTACGTACACTGCATACAAATTTCACTTAATGAATATGAGTGTGACTATCGCTGCTACTCTTGTGATATCATGGCTGCTGTTCTGTAGAATGGCATGCTTTTGCATAGGTATCCACTGTTTTCTGTCCTTTTTTCCCCTCTTCACCCGCAGATACTGTAACTTGGCATATATGTGACCTGAATGAGGTTTGTGCTTCAGGATAATCAAGGTCATGAACAACCCTTAATTTTCCAACATGAGGTCATATTCACAAACACTGCAGGTGTGTCAATCTGTGGTCCTGAAGAGCCGCTATGCAGCCTTTTGTCGTTTCCAACACAGCTGATTAAAATCAATGGATCCAAGAGCTTCTCGTAAACGTCTTCACAATGACCCATTCGTTTCAGTCAGGTGTGTTGGAGCTGGGAAACAACAGAAAAATGCAAGATGGTGGCCAAGAGGGCCGGAGTTTGATACAGAACTGAAACTAACAGAGTGAAATTTCCCAAGAAGTAAACAGCATCAATTTTAATAGCAAAAATATTAGAGAAAAGCTCTTTTTGCAAACATACACCATCATTCACAGCAATAATGCATCACTGTGTGAAGTTCTTGGGTTTGCATATTGTTCAAATTAAATTAAATTGAATCAAAACTAATTTGGGGGGGGGTAATTTCTATTTGTGTTTAAGTCTGCAGGATGAATCTAAATCCATTCCTCTGTAATATTTGCTTCAGTCATGGATTGTCTCAATCTGCTAAATCCTGTTTCACTGCCAACAGTGTGCCCTGTTGATCGACGTACTATGAAGTCTGATAATACCAACTAACTTTGAGAAGGTCTAAGGAACTTCTGTTAGTAGCAGTTCTTGAATTATAATAGGATTTAATGAGAGTAAAACACATGTATAGACAGAACATTAGGAGTTATTGTAAAGTGGATGCAATTTTGCCATTAGTTAGATAATAAATCATTATTATCCACCCATTTAGAAAATAATGAGGGAAAATTCCCATTATATGCAGTCATCAACTCTCCAATGGACATTGTTTATTTGTAATGTTAGAACTATGTTAGAACTATGATCTCTAAAACATAATTTTGACTTGTGTCTTGTGTAGTTAAATTGTAAACACCACTCGATGTGTAAATTTTCTGGGAAAATCCCATTAGGACACCACGGCTCACCTTGTGTTGACATATTATTGCTCCAACAATTAGTGGAGTCATCAACAGTTGTGAAATGAAGTGTTGATGAAAGCACCTGGGCATGTGGTCATGCATGGCCAATGAGTGTGTGAATGACTGACCAGTGCGGAGCATCCTCTTGAGTAAATTGCTCTATATTTTAATGGCTGTCACTAATTCTGTTTGCACACACACAGATTGCATCACATTCTGGCTCTTCACATCCTCCCCTGTGTAGGCTCGCTATCCTTTCATACCCCCGACATAGCAGTGCCTCTCGCATCTCAGTCTGAATGAGTGTGTGAGTGTGTAAGCAGATAAGATCGCCCTTGCAGTTACAAAAGGTTTCAGGTTTGCTCACAAGATCACAAGAACACACACTAAGGAGAAAAATCACTGTGTGATAGGAGAGTGGAAAATGTTTTTTGAGGTAAAAGAGCTATAAGAGATGTAGAGGATAGGGAAGAGGAGGAGGAGGAGGAGGGGGGGATAAATATGGTGATGGAGAGTGAGTGAGAGGAGCGGGGGGGAGGAGGAGCAGAGAGATGATTCCTCTCTAATCCTCTAGACACACGCTCGGTCTGGCTGCCTACTGGCTCAGAGAGGAAGCGGGAGACGGAGGCAGGTGAAGGCGAACAGAAACCAAGAGGGGAAGGGGAAAAATAGCAAGATGAAGGGAAGAGAAGAAAGGAGAGCTGCCTCTCGTAAAGCAAACTGAGAGAAACAAAGAGGCGGTAAGAGCTGGAGAAACCCACAGGTCTCACAGCGAGCGGAGGGAGACGGAGGAGGAGGAGGAGGAGGAGTGTGATGCTTCGCTCCTGCTCTGCCTGAACCAAATCAGAAGTGAAAGAAGGAGCAACAGGAAGGAACCGAGGAAATCCTTGCAAAAAAAAATAGCTGTGAGAAGGTAAAAAAAGAAAAGGAAGAGAGGAAGAAATGAAGATAATGGAGGAGAAGAGCCCAAGCAGAGGCACAGATTGCTGGTTGATCCAGCTCACATGAGTGCATGGACCCGAGCCCAGCCGCTTACTACGAGATGCTGTCAAAGAACGAGTGTGAAGAGGCTGCGTGTTAGCGTGCAGGGGATGGATGAGTGTTTGCACAAGCCGCGGCTGCTGCGTGAAACTCAGCAGTAGGATGCCTGTTAGTTCAGGTGTGTGTAGGAACTCATGACAGAGCAGCTGCTTGGGGTTTAAACGGGGGTCAGGAGCAGACGGAGGAGGAAAGTGGCGAGACGCGCTCACGTGAAGAAGTGCATGGACAGAGACGAGCGCAGGTCCTGAAGACTGTGTGCGGCTCGCCTAGTCCAGAGATCAGAGTTTCTTCAGGGTTCCTCACACTGACAAAGCCTCCTGGAGCCGCTCTCTACCTCACCTCAGCACAACAAGTGGACTTGAAGTCTCAGCATACAGGACTCTTCCACCAGCTGACTGTGAAGCCCACCGTGGGGTCAGTCCTGATTTTCTGTGCCCAGTGGATGCCTCTTAGCTCCAACCATGGGAGAATGGACCATCCTAGAGCGCCTCCTGGAGGCTGCCGTGCAGCAGCACTCTACTATGATAGGAAGGTGAGTGTGGGGTGTGACTGTGGTCAGAGTTATGTTCTGTGTCTGTACCGACATATATTCCTGCTGCACATCTGTCAATGCATTATTTAAAATGTTACACGCATGCAGAACACGAATCCCTCTCTGCTGCCACTCAGTGATTCCTGGTCCTGAGTGGCCGACTGTGGACTGAGGGGGGTTTAGCTCCCTTAATCCCTCTGACTGACATGATGGGAGGGTTATGCCGCCGTGAGGGACAGCATTAGTCCACACAGAGGCTTTGAATGTCAGGGGATCCACAGCCGTGTGAAGACATCTCCCCTGAGACGTCCACCATGGCAACATTCCTGGCTTTCTAAAGCCTCCCAGGGATGACGGCTTTGGTCGTCCTCTTTTTTCCTCATGCTTTTCCACCAAGATGCTTCATAAGCCACCATGTTAAGTGTGCCTCATTTCACAGGCTACCACAATATCCACCCATTCCTCCCATCATGAAATCATTTTACCAGTAATAAAATTAAGTGTCAGTCTGGTTATGCAGCGGTTATTATTCTGACATGTGATGACAAGTGATGTCTTGTATCTGAGTCTGTGTAACTCATGCTTAATAGGCGCAGGATTTCCAATTATTGATGTTCCATCAAGTCTGTAAATATACTGTAAGCCCACTACCCTAACCCAGAATTTTACAGCTTAAAGAAAACAAGGATTTTAGCTTTTAGCATGGAAATACATTTTAGACTGATTTGTGAACTTGTGATTTTGAGGTTCTGAGAGCAGTCTGGCAGCTAGTTAGAGCTGTTTCCTTTAGTGTTGTGATAAAGGATCAGTCAGCATTTGTTTCCACTCATTCATGACACACTGGAAGTGTACTGTTGCTCATCAACCTGGCTAGTCATACTTGGCTGCAGGGTTTCAGCGAGAGCGAAAAGAGATTGCCAAGGACAAAATTATCAAAGTGGGAAGATATCCGCGGACACAGTCGATGAAGAGAGAGGCATAAAGTGAGGAAAGTTTGGTTGAAAAGTAAGGAGGAGACAAGCAGAAAGGAGGGTGGAAGTCAGACGTGTTGAAAGTATGAAGCTGATGACAGAATATGAATGGAGAAGTCAGAGTGAAGGCGAAGGCAGCAGGGAGAGGTTTGTCGCTGACGGGAGCAGATGCGTGCGTCGGACTGCAGGACGTTGGTAGAAAGCCAAGACTTCTGTCTCGTCACAAGATGGTACCGCATGTAATGAGCCAGGCACAATCATTTTGAACAGATTGTGTCATCCAGAAGGTTTTTGAGTGTATTTATGAATAAAATAACCAAACAGACTTTCCTGCAGTTCTGTATAATTTCACTCAGCAGGAGGATTTATAACAATGAGCAAACAAGTCATTTAAAGCAAGTTCAAACTTTGTGATCAGCAGCATCCTAGAAAATATTTTATTTGCTAAAGGACTGATACGTGAACATGAGGGTTGGTATGAAAATGGTGTCCAAATGGAAAGTGTAGCTAATTTCAAGCTATGACATAGCCAACATGTGAGCATGTATGTTACCATTACAGCACAAACTGCTTTTTTCTGTTTTCTTGGACTGAGAAAAACAGGAAAGGTGAATTGAAGTGACTGATGTCACCCTCATAAGTGGGTTCATCTGCATGCGATAAAGAATAAAACATTTTACTGTTTAAATCACAGTGTAAAACCTTTTTACATGTAGTTCATGTTATACATTTTGTCTGTCTGATCGCTTATGGTTCAAAAAATAAATCAGTAAAATGGAAAAACGAACATAAAAACAAGGAATCGTTTTCTCTAAAATTCATTAGTCCTTGTTTGTAACATGTTTTGATTGGATTATCACGGGGTTTGGGTTTACCCTTTACCTTTAACTAAGTGTCATCTTTGGTTTCCATGTTTTTTAAATAAAGATAAAAAAACATGGATCAATAAAGATTGATGAGAATTGTGTAAAATCTTTGCAGACATTCATGCTCTGCAGAAGATAATCCTGCTCACTTTGTTCATCTGTTGACTTCAGTGCCACCATTAGATCAAAATGTGTAATTTTGAATTTAATACATCAAGAACTTTTTGGATGGATTAGTTCTGAAACTGCAAAAGGACATTCGCATTTTTCAAGAGATGGACCGTAATAAACTTTGACAGGTTCTTAACCTTCCATCTAATTGGTCCAGAGCTTTATGTTGGAACATAAACAACCCTTCAGTCTCAGTGCCATCACTGTGTTAATTGATTAACAGCTCAACCACATGGTGTAAGCAAAGGCTCTGCTTTCCTTCTCTGGCTCTTACCATTTTTTTAAAACTTACAATTATTAAACTATTACTACTATTTGGTCAACCTTTTTTAAGCTTCAGCTCTGAGTAACAGTGTGGACATTTCAGCAGTAACGCACCTTCTCTGCATCTGGCTTTTCTGCAGCCCTAAACCTTCTAATCTGAGCCACACTAATACTCCCTCAGTCCTGAAGCCCATTGGTCCCACCGCTGCTGCTTCCATGCGTCTCATTGGTTTACGAAGGCGCCGTCCTGGTTTAGGAGGCCTGGACGGGTTGCGATGGCGCTGCAGTCTGCATGTCTGAGTCGTTTGTCATACATGACTCCCAAGAACATTACGGGGAATGTAACACTCGTTTGTGTAAGATTACAGAGGGCTCTAGAGATTCCCTTCTTCGGTCAGAGTGTCTCTGTGTGTGTGTGTGTGCATGCGCAGACACACTCAGACTGTGTAGGCTATAAAATGTGAACTCTGGTGTACTTTGTGGGCATATCACATGTGCATGGATAGATGGCAGTCCTGCCTGCCTCCGTGTGCGTGTTTGTGTATTAACCTGCCAGCAGTGATATATTCCTGCTATTACAAGCAGTGGGCAAGGTGATAGACTGTCTGATGTGCCGTGGCACTGCTGAACCCACTGGTACATGCAGCCTGTGAGGAAAAACTGTGATGAAGAACTCTCTACCAACTATTATCAACACATCAGTCATGCTGCCTCTGGGGACTCACTCCCACAGGGCACATCCTCATTTTCAGGCTGCCATTGGTCAGATCAGGGCTGCTAAAAATGCTAATCTCTCCTCCTACTCCCTTACATTGATCTCCAATAATGAAGTAGAAAGTGGAGCGTGATGGAAGGCAGGACACTTAATGAAACAGTCTTTCTTCCTGTCTGTTTTTAGTACAAATGGACTCATAGGTCGTAGTGACTTAAATATTAAGCAAGTGATTAAAGCTTTAAGTATTTTATTGACTTTTTTTCTGACAGTGAAAATAAACCTTGATAGTTTTAGCAGCTCAAATATTTATTCTCACAATAGCTTTCTAAGAGAGAAAGCCAGTGGTTAAACACTGAGCACAATTAGATTAATCTTATTGAGACTCTTTACAATCAATGTCACTACTTAGTAGAAGCTGTCATTAACTAGATCATTAGAAGTCCCCACAAGACTGCATTTCACTTTTAGTTTTGAAGATAGTCCTCATGTTTCAGTCCTTTTAAAAATAAAAGATAAACTTGCAACCAAAGCAGAACAGAAATGTTATATTTGTCTGCTTTCATATAAATTACATCCTGTTAGAAAGCCATCACAACCAGGTTTCTTTGCGACACAGCTCATATGTGACAGATCATATTGTTCCCGGTGGATTTTATCAGCAAATACATGATTTATTCCTTAATTTAGTTCAAAGCTGCAAAAACACCATCTGTATAAGTCAGCTCAGAGCCTGATGAGAATAGATAAACATATGATCCTTGAGTACTTTGTCTAAAAACAGAAGGATGCCGGTTGAAAAGTTGTACTGCTTTTTTAGGATTTGGAGCATTTTTTTGCATCACACTTGCAAAAATGTCTGATGCAAGCCTGTCCAATGGCTCTGTCACTTGGGGGTTTTAGATGGTGTTACATGATCTGACAAGCTTTCTGTTTGATGCGCATTGAAGCCTCCAAACAGCTCAGAGGCACCTGGTGTGCATTTAAAATAGTCATTGCAGCTTTAGCTCATTTGGAGCAGTTAATAAAGTGCCAAAAATAGAACAAATATGTGCTATTTCTACACAGCAGGATGCAAACACCAAGCCAAAGTCAATATTTAACAGTGAACTGTGTTTACATGCGGCTAACAGGTTACAGCCCTGTCATCACACCACCTTTAAAAACCCTGTGGAGCACTCACAACTTCTCATGGGCATGATGGTTGATGTTGTTTGTGCAGACTTGAGGTTTATCTAGCAACCTAGCAAATGTTTACCACATTGCAGAAGAGAAGAAAGAGGCTGTCATGTTTCCTTGCTTGTGAGATATTCCCTGAAGAGATTGTTAAAAAGACACTCTCACACATAGCCAAGCAAGATCTCCAAGATCTATTCACTCCGTCCCTCTCCGTCTCCGCTGGCACACTTCCTCCATCCATACGTAATGACCCTTGAGACGCTGCCAGCCGTAAAGTCGGTGCCCTCTCAGCTCTGCCATAAGAAGGCAGTTATTAAGATGACCTCACATGTTCCATTGGGAGATTATGAATCACTAATGGGAGGTAGAAGCACACCCTCACTGCTCCATCTCAGGCTCGGGAACTAATATACAGCACCCACCTGCTGATAAAACTTGAATTATGTACCACATCTGGCAAAATATTAGTAATCTGAAACATAAATGAAATATTTAAGATGTCTTATAGATTACAGTATTCATTGTGGGGCTGGTCCACTAAAACTGTGATACAGTAGAAAAGATAAAAAGATCCAGGAAATGAGCCCTGGGAGCAGGAAAGAGCTGCCCAGTAGCTTTTTATCACTAGAGTATTATAGAAAGTCTCCACAGCTGGAGAAAAAAAGCTTTAGATGGGGGGGGGGGGGAGCAAATGCATATAATTATGCAGCGTCATAACTTTATTTTTCTAATGCACACCTTATATGTACTTCCTCTCCATCTTTCCTGTGTATCTCACCAGCTTATTCAGCTTCTCTTCATCCTCAAACTTCACATATTCCGTAGTGAAGAGTTGATGTAGAGTTTGCATGCTGATGGATTATGGCTCCTAATGTAGGGGGGGTGTTTGTCAGATGTTTAGCTGTCCTTTGATGCTATGCCTTGCGTCAGTGTTTGCATTTATTAAGACAGAAATATTGCACTGGTTGGTTGAAAAACCTGAAAAAAGTGAGGATGCAGGTCAGCGGGGAGTTGAACGGGTAAAGAAAGTGAGATTAAAGCGGGTGAAGGGCTCATAGTTCAGGCAGGTTTTACCTTACAGGCCCTTGGGGAGAAGCTTTCTGTGTGGCAGGGTGACTCATCAAGGCTTATTGGTTTAGTGTTAGCGCCTCACTGCAGAACAGAGCAGGTCAGTATTAGAATGATACTGGGAGGTGAGTTTAACCTGGACATTACCTCCCACACAAACACAAGAGAGAGATCCCGGCTCAAAAAACAAGCCACCAAAGATGCCCATCTATAAAGTCAGCTTCATTTATAAAGTATATCCTCTCTTTTTATAGCAGTTGCAGATTAAGTGAGATAATCAAGAGTGATTCCTATAAAAGTAAAAGAAAATGGTTGAAATAACTGGGAGCCTTCGATTTATTTCACATTAATGGCGAAAGGGCTCATTAGTTAACAGCTTTTTTAGACTGAAAAGACCTTCCAGCCTTCCAGGCAGCCATTACTTTCGGTTCACTTGAGAACAGCAAAGTGAGAATCATCTTGCAAAAAGCTAAGTTTTGCTAACGATTGTGAAACCATCTGAGCGATCAGATGCAGGGTGTTCTCCTTGTCATTTCATGCAGCAAAAAGCAGAGTCTCTACAGCTTTTGTTCAGATTTTATATCAAAGCTGTGAGATTCACCCACCAGGCTGTAGTCAAGAAATCAGTCTTCAAAAACAGAAGGAAGTTCAAAATTGATTTTCAGTCCCACATATGTGCTAATTTTTTTTCTCACATTCTACATCAGTGCATGTTGATTTTTCATACTTAATGGCATGAGCTGCATGCAAAGTCAGCAAGTGTGTCATTGTCTTTTGTCATGATTATGAATTATTAAAATGGCCTGATGATAAGCTTTTCCTCATGGTAAAACATGTTTTTTAGGTGTTAGACTCTAAAACACATCCAAGTTAATGCTCATTATTCTGATTACCAACAAAAAAACCCCAATACAATATAGTCAGGATTGGTCTGAGGTAATGAATAATGCAGTTTATCTCTCAGTTTTAATTATGTAACACGTTTTCTGCGTTTTCAGTGTGTTATGACTGGAAAATGTTCACTTTTCTTCAAAAGGGGGGGAAACAACGACTTATGCTCACACTCACACCAAGGATGGATTTAGAAACGGCAGCTGACCCAAAGAGCATGTGGTGGTACCCAGAGAGAACCAATGCATGCATGCACTGGGAGAACCTTCACCCCACAGAGAAAAGCCCCAACCGAGGTTCAAACCAGGAGCCTTTTCGCCAACCACCACACCACTTTGCATAAATCCTTTGAGACTCCATTTGGACAGGAAAGAGTCTTTACAGATATTTTAAGGCCATTCAGGGAAAAAAAAAAAGTGCTGAATCCCTCCGGTGTTGTTCTGTAATACTATAATTTCCCTCATAGGATTAATAAAGTACTTTTCCCATTTAATTTCAGCCTCATACCATGATGCCCCCACCACCATGCTCCAGTTTATGACTGATATCAGCCTGATGATGAGCTGCTCCCACTGTTTGCTGCTGATAAAATGTTTGAAACCTTGTTCTAAAAGTGTCTACTCCGAACATCTGAATGATCTTCCTTAACCTTTAAATGTAGTTTGTTTAATAAGATGCAGGTTGTCGCTGTTGTATACTGTAACACTCTCGGTCGAGCTTCACTATACTGTGTAAAAATATCATGTTCCTCATTTAGGGTTAATCCAGGTCTGTTCATGTAGATCTTTAAAATATGTAAACATTAATGGGGTTTAGATTCTGTGCTGAATTATCTTTAAGAGAACAAATGCTCAGAATGCTGAGAAAACACAGCAAGGCTTTGGTTTAATGATTAAAATACTGAACTGACTTTGTTCACAGGCATGAAAATGCAAGAGAAAGAAATAAAGGAATATGAGGTCAAAAATAAAAAAAACAAATAGCCATCTTTGATCTTTATTTGGCACAAAGCAAAGCTGCGGCTTTTGAAGTTTTCTCAGTTGGGTCTATTTGTGTGCGCTTGTGGCTGCAAGCTTTATTTAGACAGTCTGCTTTTATTACACATGACTTACAGCGTATCTGTGCAGGCTTCATGAAGACGGCACTCTCGTTTTGTTTGGCTGCTCATCATGTTTGTCTGCTGGTGTTCAGATGACACTGCTTCTCATCACAACACCATGTTTCCTCTTTTTCATTTGAATCATCTTGCCTTCACAGTTCATCTTTCCCTCCGGAGATAAAAAGCATGCTCCTCTGTCACTGATTTCTTCTCCGTTCCCCCACCAAACCCCGTCTCTCCAGCTTACCATTTAACTGAGGTCTCTAATGAACAAGGTGAGAGTGTAAGCCACTTTGTTTCATCGGAGGCGGTGTGATTGACTCAACATGAATAACAAATGAGGAGTGCAGCTACACCAGGGGCCTCCACCAACTCTGAATTACTGTACAGACCCATCTGATTCACTGCCCTCTCACACACGAGCGCGCACTTATGACCAGATGGTCATCCAAATATACAAACATGTGCGTAAGCAAACTTGCAGCATGGTTACTATATTTACACACATCTCAGGGGCGCAAACACACCCATAGATGTGCTTTCTCACACGCACACATGCATACATGCACGTTGCCAAAAATGGTCACAGTGGCCTTGTTTTTAGCAGATAAAATGAGCAGCCAGAAAAGAGTGTGACGATACATTCACACCTCACCAAACGCTCTAGATCCCCTTTGCAGATTCTTCAATTAAGCAGGGAAGCCAAGCTGCAGGAAAAGCACTTAACTCTCTGCAATATGCTGCATTCACACCACTCTCACTGCCAATTATAACGAGAAGGGACTTGGTAGAGAGCACTGTGGTGTGAAAAGGATACATCTACATTTCACAATGTGTAAAAAGACAGAATATCTGGCTGATTTTTACTAGAGGAAGCTATATCACCTGGCAGGTATCAGTGTGACACGTCTAAGAATGTGAGAGTTCATTCTGGGTAGCAGCGATGGTACAGGTAGAATTTCTCACTAAACTACTTATGATTCAATTACTGACAGAGAATACTGTGGGATACAATGAGTTTATTCTATAGATGGACACAGTCTGGAAGTCACACTGTTAATCTGATTCGTTGAAGCTGGCATGTGATAGAAAGTGAAAGACAGATGGCTCATCCAATCGCCTCCTAAATGTATCTTTAAGCGTCTGCCCTTTCCAAAATCATTCCTATGAAAGACTCCCCAGATGGCTCCGTGTTACAAAGCATCTGGCTCGTCAGGTTAATGTTTGGGCTTTCCAAAACACGAGCTCAGATCGGCTGGAACAGACAGAATCAGAACATCCGCTGAATAGCTGCTGGAGCTTTCTGTCACATTGCATGACTTTCCTTCAGCACATGCAGATGTCTCATGGAACTGCAGATGTTCTGTTCTGTGAACTTTCTGAGGGCTTCTTCCACATTTTGACTTTAAGTTAAAGATAAATTTTGTAGGTTTAGGCAAAATCTGATTCCTGACTGTAAATTCTCACAGTGGGTGAGAAACAGCCAGTTTGGAAGTTTCTAGTGATAATTCACAACTATTCCATTTAAAATGACTAAAGCAGTATTTTCTGTGGGCTGAGTGCTTTGGGGACGTTCCCTGCCTGGCATGTGTGTCATGGAGGCTCCCTGCATGTGCCAGAGCAGCTGATTGGGTTTGGAGCTTGGCACGGGAGAGCTGGGATGGGTGGGGGAGTTGGCATAGATGTGATTGCCCAAGCCTGGGATTGTCCAAAACTCACTGATTTAATCCGGATTACAGCCATCATTTCTCTATTTTCCCTCCAACTCTCTCTCTTTCTGTATTTCCCTGCATTGACCCCCGCCCTGGCCTTTTCTGCTCCCCATCCCTCTCTTCCTCCTTTTCTGCTCACGCATATATTCGCTTCCCGTCTCCTGCTGCTCTTTCTACTGCCTGTGCCTCACCCCTCCATCAGTCACATCATACAAACCACCCCAAAAGCCAATGATCCAAGAGGCTGGTCTGTTGCCATGGTGATCTCTGTGTTACTTTTTATTATCATTATTATAATTTTTTTCCTTCTTTCCACTTATACACATAACTCTAAATAGATTATAGAAAGTCTATCTTTAATACCTTGGTTTCTTTTCTAACTCCTACTTGAATACTTAATATGTTGCCAAGGTAACTGCCATCAAGTTATCGTCATGGAGATCCTCGAGAGCAGTGCACTTATGTACCTATGGCCGGGAAAGAAAACGCAGTCTACCTATTTTATTTCTCATAGTGATCAAACATATGAATAAATAAGGAAATGATTCCGACTTTGCAGAACTGCCTGTGTGATGAAATTATGTGAAATAAATTCTCAGTGTCTCCGTCTATCATTGAAATCCTGATATGTAAGAGAACAATACAGAATTATGTGATCATTTGTTTTTGTGGTTGCAATAAAGCATAGCTGGAAGTCTGCACTTACGTTCACTATTCTTAAGTTAACAGCATGTCTGCTGTGAAAACGCTGACGTAATAGCAGAAGTAATATTCACTGAATGATTTCTGCTCAAAGTCTGCCCAACAAGCCAAACGTGGTGTACAGCAGAGATGCTCAGTCCTGGTGTCCTGCAGGTTTCACATGTTTCTCTGCTGCAACACGCCTGATTCAAATCTCTGGATAAATAGCAGACTTAAGCCTGAGTCAAGTGTGTTGCAGCAGGGAAGCTTCTACAACCTGCAGGCCACCGCTCCTCCAGGACCAGGATCCCTGCTGTCTGGTTGATAAATATGTATTTATTGGTGAAAAAAAAAGTGAAGATAATGTATTTGATAACCCCCTATTATTTAAATCAACCATTTGATCCTGAAGCTTTTCTTTTCCTGTAAGGGATTATCTTCCCTTTAGGGTGTCGCAGAATAATAGAGAACACAACAAAAGTCTGTTTAGATTGTATACCTGAAGGCTGCTGTTGGTAAATCAGCTAAGCTACACTGCTGTATGTATATATGCTAAATGCATAACCAACCAAAGGTGCACGATGTCAGTGAAGTGAGCCAAAATACCAAAAGCCTGATTAAAGCCAGGAAACTGAGCTCCTGATTTCACAAAGGCAAAAGTCCTGTCAGTAATCCATCTGATAGAAATGTATATTAATCGGAACGGACAGTCTGTGCAATCGGTTTTATCACATACACCATATCTATAATCGTGCTCACCATTTAAAGCACAATTAAGACCTGTGTGTGTGTGTGTGTGTGTGTGTTGGAGGTGGGTGGCTATGCTGAATAAAGGTCTGTCAGCATGAAGGAGTGCCGCCTCCTCGGTCCTTCTGTCACTGGCCTGAACCAAGGAAACACCCTTTCTGAGTGTGTGTGTTGATTCCTGAGTGTGTGACTGAGGTTTGGTGTGAGGAAAGAGTCAGTTTGATGCCAAACAACCTGCCGCAAACTGCATGCTATTGATTTTTTGTGGCTATTTTACACATTAAAAGCTACTTTATTAACAAACTGAATCATTTTTAGCACATATACAAATTATTTACAGTATATTTGTGACTGCTTTGCCTTCACTGGCCTGGTAAAAGAACGGTTTTGTGTGAAGGAAGATGGAAACATCACACACTTTGAGCCAAAAGTCCACCTGCACAGGGTGTAAATTTGCAAAAGGCAGGAGACAAACAGCAGCAGGACTTTGGTGGAACAGGTAGTGAAACACTAAAGGCAAGGATCTGAAAAGGATTAGCAGGTTAGTGATAAGATGGAGCTTGTTTACGTCAGAACTACAAGCAGAGCGACTCTTGAGCCTCCAGAGAAAAACCTCACAGCAGCCGTTTTTAAAATGATTTCATCCCCACTAATGAACATTTGATGCTAAATAAAAAGTATATATTTTTTTAAATGGCTTGTTTTGCTTTACATAAAAAAATAAACCTGATTCTGACCTGCATTTGGGCAAAATCAGGATAAATATGCTTTTATTGACAAAATGAAAGCTTTATGTTACAGATTTCCAAAGCGAGTGACTGTTAAACTTCAGCGCAGCAACGTTTGGTTGAACTCTTGCAGTTTTTAAAACTAGGATGAGGCTGTTTCAGGTCCCTCTGCCACGCTCTGCCTGCTCCCCTTCTCAGAGCAAACGTGCCGCTCTTTTAGTTGACTTGGCTTACAGTCAGGCACACTTCTCCCTCCTCTTCTTCGTTTTCTTCCCCTCGCCTGTTGCCGTGGTAACTAGCAG
>JAVQJG010057464.1:0-15006 GCA_036024015.1 Craterocephalus amniculus | reverse complement strand
AAAAAACTGGTTCTGCAAATAGTACCTTTACTACTTTGATCAAAATACTGAAACTCAACTGGGAGGCTGTTCTGTTTATAGTTGTCGAATTAACAAAAAATAAAGCAACTTCTTCATTTCAGACTTAAAATAATGTACTGATAAAACCCCACCCACTTTCGGGTCAGGTCCCGCCCACTCTGAGTACAGATACACATACACTGATGGTTGAACAAATACAGGCACAGATAGTGGTGTACTCGCTCATCCCTAGTCGCGTTTCATTTTTGGTCTTGTCACTTGATATGTCAAACAATTAACTATGTGGAAAGAGAACAAAACTCTGGAAATTTCTGGAATAAACTCCATTTATTCCAGAAATTCAGGGCCTAGTTTGCATGGAATTTAGCTGCTTATAAAAAAAATTGATTTAATTTAAATAAAAATATTGTGTAAAAAAAAAAAAAAAAGAAAGAAAAAAAGGTTTAAACAAGCATCTATGGGTCTTGATGTTCAACCTATGATCAAGTTTATACCTGTAACAGCTTCCCCTTCTCATCCTTTGCTATGATTAAATAATTAAATCTGACATTGTTTTCTCATTTCAAATTGACATCGTCTTGACACTGAAGTGGAAATTGAGTCAGATCATAACCTGATAATGCATCGCTAGCCTGCAGTTCACTGTGATTTCCTCCAATCGCAGTGTTTTATTTTATTATAGACCTACTGTACATTGGAAAACAGGAGAGAAAATTCTGCTTTATCTTTTTTATTTTCAGTTGCTGAATTGCACAGCTTTACCCGAGCCCCATTTTAGCCCCAAGTATTTGAACAATTGTCAACAATACGATTTTTTACTCTTTACTGTGCAAAACTTCATAATTAAATGAAATGTAATGACACCAAGTCACCAACATTTTAGTACATTCTTAAATCATAGAGCTGTCAATCATTTATATGTCAGGGAAATTCCAATCATATTACATCATGGCTGCAACTGCAATGGCCTCAATCACATCATGATCACAAACTAATGTTTGACTTGAGTCAAAGCCTTCTTCTGGAAAAACGAATAAAAATTAACCATGTTCACACTTCCAGTGCCATATCAGTGAAGTTCGATAACTATTATTCAGGTTTTTTTTTCTCTGCTTGTTTCCACGTTATCTTCTCCCTACGTTCATAATTTATTTCAACAGCAGAAAGAGGAAGGTTACCTGGTTCTTAGAATCTTATGTCTTGCATTGTCCATTTTTCACCACTAGATGGCAACAAATAGGCTTATAGTGCATTTTATGAGGACCTAGTTATCGAGCCAGATTGAATTCTTTATGGTATTGTCTAAATGTAATTGTTTTTATATTTGCATCAGTATTTTATCTGGGTATTGCACTGGTTGCAAAATGAATAACATACTGGTTTATCTTGTTAGAAGAGCCTCCAGCAGAAAACTGGAGTGCAGCTCCAGGTGCAAGAGAGATTTTTGTAAAAGCCACGCTGCAGACTTAATGTCTGTTTAGTATTGTTGTCACTGTTATACTAATATGTTATTTTTAAAATTGGTGCTAAAAAAGAAATCAAGGACCAGGATGAAGAGCTGAATTTCTGTTTTTTTTTTTTTCATCCTCAACCCAGCCAAATCTCACACTGTCTATACAGAACTGAGTCCTTATTTTCCTCTAGATCCCATGCAGAAGGGTTGAAGAGCCACATCTGGCCCAAGAGACATGGGTTGCAGAAAACAGTGTCTGTTTTCAAACTCTTTATGGTAGAAGCAGAGAGTGAGCAATAAGCTGAGAGCAAAAGGCCAATGTTTATTTCAGAGTGAGATTTTAGTAGGCTTCTACTCTGATGGAGAACTTGTGTCCCAGGCTGCAGACTTTAAAGGACAGTGGAGAGAGTCACAGATGTGTTACTCTGGGGGACTGGTCATTTATAAATTTATAGTTTAATAGTATAATTTCATATTCTGTGCTGAATTTTACAGGTATCCAAATATGATTTTAAAAAAACTACAATTATCAGCTGGACATACCCTTAACATAGCTATCTGATACAAAAGCCGTTTATTTTTCTTTAAACAGAACCTCTGCTGGTTGTGAGAACAGCTGCTTGTCCAAGCTGGTCACAATAATGTTTTATAAAGAGTGTATTTTAGTCCTAAATATGCTCCTTTCTAACTCTCACCAAGCAGTTCTGATTTGTAAGCATGTCGACACGTTATGAGTCTCTTTGACAGACATTGATGGTCCATCGGTTTGCAGGAGGAGAAATCACCTCCAACACAGGCTGTTTCCCTTTTCTTTCACGTGCACTGCCTGCTTTTACTCTGCTGCTGCATTGTGTCTACATCCCATTTACCAACATGGAACGACATTTGCTGACTCTCCACTCAGCATCATCTTCTAATCTTCACCTGTCAAGACAAATGGATAAATCTTTCATGTTATCGGTCATTCACAGAATTATTTAATAAATAGGATGTGAAGATACTCACTGTGTTACACGCCGGAAGCCTGAAGCACAGATTGATGCTGTAAAAATAAAGTAAATATTAATATAACTTTACATAAAAAATAACCATCACCATCATTTATTTCTCTTTTTGCATCAGAAAGAAACATATTTTCCTCTCACCATCATTTTTCATTAAGCAGATTATAGCAACAACCACAAGGAGGAGAAGTAATACGACAACACCTCCAACAACATAACCCACTGGTAATGTTGATGATGGAACTAAGAATGAAAAACAAAATGGGTTCAGTCACAAACAGATATGAAAGATCCATATTAGAGATTTAACTATTGATTTTGGAAGGAAACACATTTTGTTCTCATTTTCTCTTAAGACAAAAACTGATCTCATTAATCCAGAAAGAAAAAGAAATATTTTTAAATGTTTAAAAATGAAACGTAATATAAACAGAGAGAATAACCTCAAGTTGCATTTCTAACAAAACAAAAAATTTAAAACATTTCTTTTCCTGTCTTACCAAAGTTGGTCCTGATGGCCGTTTCTTCCAGTTTGGTGATGATGTCGTCTTTCATGCCAGACAGCTGAAAGGCACAGTCATACCTCCTCCACTCTTCAGGTGTGATTGATGAAACATCGAGCTCGACACTCATCTGGAAGGTCCCATCTCGGTTGGGGAGGATTTCTCCTTTGTCCACACCCTCATGAAACTCGTATCCATCTTTTCTCCAGTACAAGTCAGCCTTGTCCGGGTAGAAACCTGTAGCGTGGCAGCTGACTGAAGAGGAGGGAGACTTCTGGAGGAGAGACACCGAGGGACGCTCTGCAAAAGCAAAACAATGATGACCAGTTGTGATCTTGTGCAATACTACACCGAGTTGGGTAATTTACCTGTTCTCTGCAGAAGGCTTTTCCCGTACTGCACATACTTCTTCAGCCACTCGGGACACAGGCGGATGTAATAATCTTTGTTGTATTCTAATCTAGTTTTTTCAGTGTCCCATTTCAGTTTAGTGATGACAGCCTGTGTTACAGGAGCAGTCCAGGTCAGCGTCTGCAGGTCCAAAGCTATGAAGTCTTCTCCGTTATAGCCGTACTGATTAAACCCTTTGATTTCTCCAGTCTCATCATCCCACTCACAGCCATTCATCCTCTGTAAGATGTTTGGACCTGGGAGACAGAGAGAAGGATTACAGCAAACCTTCCAGCAAACACAGTGGCAATGTTATCTTGGGTTTAAAACAAAAAAAACAACTTATTTTTCTTTCACTCATGAGTCAGAGAATGTCTTTCACATAGACTTGAGCCAGATTAGTGCTGATTAAACAATACGTTAAAATAAACTATGATGATGAAGGAATGATAAAAGTAAACAAGCCAAGCTGCAAAAATTAGCTGCTGCACTCCGATACTAAAAGTCCCCTTAGGGTTTATACACCTCAAATAGAAATAAAGCCGAGATTAGATCAAATCGTCCCATTAGAGATGGATCAGAGATTAAATATTGTTGTGGAAAAAATTAAACTGGCCTTGTTTTCTCAGTCATGTTCATTTTTAATGCCTGGTACAACTTAAGTTAAATTTGCTTTGACAAACATAATGAGAACATAAAGCCCCTAAAGGTTTTATGTAAAAGCAGATATCTAGTCAGTTCCATGGTTTTCTTGATAGCAACATAAATCACTGAGGTTTTTACATCATTAAGTATTTATACTGCGAAACCAGTTTCAGGGTTTATTTTTTACACGACACACCATGAATAATAAAAGGAAGAAGGTGGTCTTTTTTATGCCAGTAAAGAAGCTTGTTTTTCAGCCTCAGTGCTAATGCTAGCAGCTTGGAACCAGAGACTTTAACTTTCAGTTTACTTCATGTAAGGGTTATTTTACTCCTTGTTATGTTTTCCATGTTTCAAGGCAATAAACTTGATATTTTGCAGGAGATATCGCTCTGTTGGCTTTTTTGCCTCAAGAATACAACAACAATTTATCCTCGAATCAATGCAGTTTTCTGAATGTTATTTATAGTATTTTCTTATTATGTAAGATTCCTCACTCACTAGGCTCAGGCGGACGATTTGATCGATAGTCCTGATCGATAGGCTCCTCACTAAGTGATAACCATAAAGTTAAATTAAGTCATTAATTTGAAAAACAGCTACAGTATTTCATTTAATATATTTTTTAATATGGTATCCATTAAACCATATTTAATTAAACAAAAGGAGATGATTCAGTTCCATAATTTGTTGTACCTACAGCTTTTAAACGATTATGGTATACGACACAGCTTCATACAGATATTTGTGAAAGTTTTTCAATATTAATGTGAGATGCTTTGAGGATAGAGCTAACCATGGATGCAAATCTATCCCTCAAGTACACCTATCTCCATGCTGCAAGCAGGAGAAAAGTTTAGGCTCATGGACAACGCAGTTCAAGTTTCCTGCGGTTTTTCTGGGTCATTGTCTTCTGTAAATCATTGTTACAGCTTTAAAGCCTGAAATGCCTTTTGTCTGTGTCTGAAAGTTCTATTTAAAAAAATCATCATCATTTTACATTTATATGTTTTTTGTAATTAATTTATGTGCTTACACAACACTCAAACTTAAAGGAGGAAATCAAATCCATCTATTTCCACATAATACCTTCACTTTGGTTTAAGCGACGCCTCAAGCCATCGATGTTGGTCCTGAACACCCGCTGATTTCCAAGGCACTTTTCAGAATACCACTTCAGGTGTTGGGGGTCGTCCTTTATCAGTTTCCGCATCCAGTCCTGTTTGGGTTCAGCTGTTTTGATGCTGCTGTCACAGTAACCAATCTGAACTTCATTTACTGTTGCAGCACCCACAAACTCTGGGAAGTCCGGGATTCCAGATGTGGCAGTAAGGAAATATTTCAGGGAGTGTTTCTCTGCGGGGAAAAGAAGGATTTTAACTTTTATAGTGTTGTTTTTCAGGGCTGATCTATTAATTTGTTGTTTGATTCAGAGACTACTTTAAATCAGACTGTCAAAACCATGTGTCACTAAGCTGTATACATTACTTTTTAGTCTAATTTGATATGCTTTTAATGAGTGTTGACAACACAAAAATATTTAACTACATACACAAATAAATGTGTAAAATTGATCCAAGTAAAGGGAACTGTGCAAGACGCTGCAGAACGAGTGCACCTTCTTCTGATGGCTGTATGAAAGAGTGCCTGTCTGCTTGAAATTTAACTATTTCCAAGCTATACAAAGCAGCTCTGATGATGTTTCCCATTTAAAAAAGAATCAGTTTTTATGAAAAAGTAAATATTTCTCACCTGCTCACTCTATTTCAGAGACAAAAATGATAAACCTTAAACGTAACCAGACATCATTCACAGTTTACAGATAAAACAAGACCCGATGCTTGTGGAGCTAAAGGTTTTTGTTTTCCGCTTACTTAAAAAGTACCTGCTACTGTAAAACATGAAAACTGAAAAATAACAAAACTGTTATGGATCCTGAAAGATGGTCACCTGATTATTTAGTTTAGACATATGAAAATATGATGAAAATCATCCAAGAAACAAGCCTTTTATTCCCCATGAAACTGATTGGCAGTGCTGAACACATGTAAGAGCAAGTAAAACTAAAACTAAGGGACATTGTTAAAGGCTGATGAAAACTACTGCATTGCATTGCAAAAAATTCTACTTTTTAAATCTCATGACTCATGGCTTTAACTCACTTCTGCAAATACTACTCTACCTCACAGTTCCAGATCAATTTTAGCAAATAGTACCAACTCATCTTACCAAAAGATATAATTTAGTTAGTATTCCATTTTTTATTTGTAATATAGTTGCTGTAGCCTATTGCATTCTATATCATATTAATTCATCTTTTTTTTAATTAGCCTACCATTATGTCTTTGGTCTCTAATGATGCACATTCAATTAAAATGTGTACTTATTAACTACAAAGTTTCCAGTTATCTTGCATAGAAATTGGTAGAGTTTACAGTCAAACCTCTCCAGAAAAAAAAAAAAATTGCCCACGGATGAAGTCGTAAAATACCAAAACTACCACCGCACAGCGTCGCTTAGCAACAATCTCACTCATGATCATGACGTAACCCAGCGTCCAGTAAGGTAACAGCTGCAGAAATATAATATTAGGAACTATTGGAAACAAGGGATATTTTCTCGATGCACTGGCCAGTATGCCAAGTAAAAGAACAATAGCCTCAATGTAATAAGTAAATGATAAAAGGTCTAACCTGAAGGGAAATATCTGTCCACTTTGACTTTCATAAGCTACTGCTAGTGAAAATGAAACTATCATCATGCCGCACCGACAAAGAAAAACAAAAGGCAAAAATTAAAAAAGTAACTAAATAGGGTCTTGATCTAGTATTCTTACCCGAAGAAGCAACTTGACAGGAAATGAGCATCACAAATAAAATCTTCATTTTATCCTCATTCATGTAGGCTAAGTTGGAGCAGAGCCGACTGACTTTGATAAGAGGTGATTTGATCCTTTTGAGGTTGGGGGCGTATCCGCTTTTGTTTACGATGACACTCTTACATCACTTTCAAATACGGAGCTTCCTCTGTTCTTCTCTTTCTTTTTTTGAAAAGAGGGAGCGATAAGGAAAGACGGGAGAGGAGAGGGAATGCGATAATCAGCTCATATTAAAGAAAGGTACTAAGTAAATGCGATCACGTTGAGCTGACCTGACCAGAAACATTTTTCTGGACATGTCCAACACATCTGACTCAAATTAAATGCGATCTAACAACAAAGTGATTCAGGTATTTTGGAGCAGGAATATACTGAAAACCTGCAGGACTGAATTGAACTGAATAGCCTCGCTCAACAGGTGGCATGATTTCCCATTCTTATATACTTTGAACTGTAACTTGGAAAAAGAGCTGGAAGCGCACAAAAAACATGGTCAGGTAGGTCTATTTTTATAAAGGCAACTAAAATATAATTGCTTTTAATAGTTGCTCTGGATGGAATTAATATCTACGCTATGATTTGCTAATTTGATGAAAACATAAGTACAATACTATAAAATATATGCAAATACCGAGAAAAAGGCTAACCTATTAAGCACCGTTAGGTAAGCAAATTAGTCCAATGCCAGCAAACGGAGGCTTATAATTTGAAAAATAAAATGGTTTTTAATTAATTGAATAAAAAAATGAGAATTGGTCTTTATCTGACCATTGAAAAAACTGTGATGTAGCTGCTTTGCTTGTGTAAAGTAACGTGCCACAGTCTGTTGATCTTAAGTAAAACGGATATGCATCCTGTCCGTCAGGGTGCTGCTGATCCGAGCGTGTCTTTCTAGTAATGATTCGGTTTAATCTCGCGATATTTCCTTGAACTCTCCCATGATTTCTGCTCCTTTAATCTCTTTTACATCATTAAAACTTTTTAGTTTAAAAGTCGGCTTTGACCAATTTTATGAGTTAATTATTATTATTATTTTTGCATACTACTTTGGAAAATTTCTTGAAATGCAATGTTAGAGGTATGGTGGCGAGTCCTCGCGAGATTTCAGTGAGTTTAGATGAATGAGTGCCACGTCTGACCAGCAGCATCGACGTAGACAGAAGTATTAGCTCTCTTGTAATCAGGGCAGAGAGTTAACCAGTTGCCCATCAGGTCGTATATCTAACACAATCAGGTAAGATTAAAGTTACTGTTTTCCTTTGCATTTAGCATATTTTTTTAGTGATGTTGCAGCTGCATCAGCGTCCTAGCTGTCTGATTATTAGCTTGCCAGCTAACTTTGCTAACAGGCTTCCTTAACTCCGGGAAACCGGGATGATCAGAAGTCATTGTTTGATGCTCGGCTTTTACTGTTTGTTGTCAGATTACTTTCGCCCCTTTTCAAGGAGAATACAGGAGATTATCTGCTTCACATCCACACCTTGCGTGTGAAGCAGCCGCCAGCAGATAAACAATCACAGCACTAAGCTAGCTAAACAAGCCTTAGATGAGACCGTTTACGAGGCCAAAATAAACTTGTAAGAGGATCCATAACGCTAAAATATCATGCATATGTTAGCTAGCACTCTTTACTACTGTACCACACGATGTTATGTAGAGGAAAAGCCAGATAGTGGATGCCTACTTGAAAGTTCAGCATTGCCCCATTCAAACTGGGGGAATAATAAAAACGTATTACATTGCTAAATGTTATGTTTCTTAACAAGATACTACCGTTTCCTTTCATTTACATGAAAGGAAATAATTATCTGCCCCCCCTCCATGATCAGAAGACCCATCCATTGTTGCTTTGAATAGTTATTTGTTACACGATCTGTTAAAATGAACTGGAGCCTTTTGCCACTTGTTGCTCTATGAGCATCAGCAGAAGATTGATTGTGTCATGTCTTTTGTTAAACTGATCCCCATCTTCTTGCCATTTATAACACCGGCATTATGCCTTATCAGAACAGGCATACAGGTGTGGAAGGAAGGACAACAGCTGTTAAAGGCTAAATGAGACTCATTCATGATGATTTTAGTTTGGAGTCTGTTTTCACCTCAGATGGACGAGGTCATTTATTTAGAAAACGGGACATCTGATGCTTGATATTGGGGATTTTATTTGTGTGTGGCAAAGCACTTTTTTCGTTTTTTGTACTGGGTTTGAAGTGCATGTTTTTTCTTAGTAGCACTTCATAACTTTACAACCTTTAAAACCCTGCATGTCTGACTTGTTTGATTGCTCCGGGGCATTTATATTGTACATTTCTGGATCTGCCTCTACACAACAATTTCCTGAGGCAAAGAAAGGGCTTTTTACTATTTTGTGTCCGGGATGTTTCTGCTTTACACGACTGCACAAGAAGCTTGCAATGGGCTATAAACATACCAGCTGTTTGAAGACGCATTATGGCTGACTCAGCAAACAAAAGCAAGAGGACACGATAGGAGGAAAAGCCGGATAGAAAAAAACAGGGTAGGAGTTAAGACAAGAGTCAACAGGACTGATTTTTACTGGATGCACAGAGATTACAGTAGACTTTGGGTGCAAGATGGATGCTGAGTTAGCTGTAATCTGGCAGATTTCCTCAGTAAGACACTTATTAAGTTCCATAAAGTACAAGGTGGAGCAGCACCAGAGATTCACAAGGCAGAGCACTTAGTCTTTTTCTTTTTTCCTAGCCTTGTTTAAATAATGACCAGCTTATTCCTCAAGATAATCATCTGATTCCAGTTATTCTGAAACTGCCTTTAATCAGTTATATAATGTAATGTTGGTGCTGAAGATCCTTCTGTTTCATGAATGTGATGCTCATATTTCTAGTCTTTTCTTGAACATTATGTCATTAAAAAAAGAAATTGAATTGATGGTATTAGAAAATGTCTCTTTACAAATATATGATGGGTTACTGTTGTATTTAAAAAGATTAAAAATGAAATTATTTTATCTTGTTTTTTGTTATAGGGAATAATATGGGCTGTATCCGTCTACTGGCACTGACCACATCTGCAGTACTGCTGTTAGCATCTCATTCAACTACAGCTCACAGCCATTCCCATGGTGACCATGACCACGCCCACTCCCATGACCAACATCATCATGGCCACTCCCACGGAGAGGACGATCATCATGGCCACTCACACGGGTCTCAGGCGAAGATGTTCCACGGAGCCAGCAAGTGGAGCGCTGAGGCCAACCTTCCTCCACACGATGAGGAGCATCACGGGCACGCACACGATCACGGGCACGCACACGATCACGGACACGCACACTCCCACGATCACGGACATGGGCATGCTCATCATGAGGAAGTAGTTCGAGTACACAAGCAGAGTGTACACGGCCATTCTCATGGAGCAGAGAGCGTGAAGAAGGAGGCAGATGGAGAGAAGAGGGACATAGTGGAGCTCTGGACACAGGTGTGTTGATGGGAACGATGGGGGCAACAGCCTGAGTGGAGGTCTGAGGTTCAGGGTTTTAGTTTGGATAGAACAATCTTTAGTTTCATACATTTAATTTCATCATCAACTATTTATTTTTATCTATTTATTTATTTATTTATAATTATTTTTTAATGTATTTTTTATTATATGCACTCTCTGTGTAATGTTTTTTTAAACACCAGTATTCAAAATAAAATCAAACTAAATTTCTCTTTAAGTTTGTAGGATGTCTGAGTGGGTTGCAGTATTTTGGCTTTGATGTTGATGTAGAGCAAGAACAGATGTTTCCTTCATTATTTAGCCAGAATAAATAAGAAGTCTGAAAACACTTAACTTAAAGATTGTTTTGATCTACAGTATTTGCTTTATTTTGACAGGCAGAAGCAACATTTATGCACACAGAAGCCACTTAGAAGAGGGTTTTTTGTTCATTATGTTGTGGAGTAATCAGCTCAGATCGTGTCTGCTTTGCCCTTTTACCACATGTATAATAATCATGTCTGATGACGCTTTCTCCCTGCAGGAAACGTCACTTTTGTAAACTTCCTTCCATCATTGTCTGCAGGCTGTGGGAGCCACGCTGCTGATCAGTGCGGCTCCATTCCTCATCCTGTTTCTCATCCCAGTTCAGTCCAACAGCGACCAGCACCAGAACCTGCTCAAGGTGCTGCTCAGCTTCGCCTCTGGCGGGCTGCTGGGGGACGCCTTCCTCCACCTCATACCCCACGCCCTGGGTAAACCGCAGTTTTCTTGTTCTTTTTATAAGCATTTATGCAAATTATGAGCATGTGCTTTGGATTCGTAGTTTATAAAGAGCCTGCAACAATGAGAATGTGCCCTTTCAATACAAAATGCTTTAGAGTGGGATGTCAACTCATTTTAGTTATGGGGACTACAAACAGCTTGATTCGATCTGACCAGTAAAATAACAACATAATAATCTAAAACTCCAGTTTCCCATGTTTTGGTGCAAATATATTTCAGTATCTTATCATTATGTTGGTATTTAATGTGCTAAACTTTTCAAAAACATTATGAAAAACCTGCTTTTTTTTAGAGAAGTAACTGAGGTTTCAATGTTTTCCTTAATTATTTACAGATTTTTTTATTCAGATATGTTTGTATTATATCTTTATTGTATATTCTTTTTAAATAAAATGTGTTAGTTTTCAAGCATTCATTTATATCATTTAGATATTCTATTTCTGAAATTTGAAAATGTTTTATTTTTATAATTCACTCGGTAAATCAAACCTATTTTATATTCTTATTTTGTATAAAAATTGTATTCATATATATTCCTTCACATATTTTGTCACTTAACCTATTTACTAAATTCCACACAAATTTACAGATCTAAAACAATCACAAAAAAATTGACCACAGCTACCTGGAGCTAAAAATATAGTATTTCACACTGTAAATAGAATAAGTTATACCAAATTCATCCTGCCGGCCAGATTGGACCCTCTGGGGGGCCAGTTCTGACCCCCGGGCCGTATGTTTGACTCCAATGTTTAAGATTAACTTACTGTTAGTCTCTTAAATGTTTAAAATGCTTTTGATGACTTTAATTTTGTCATACCCAGAGCCCCACTCCCATCATGAATCTGAAGGTCATGGACACTCGCATGAAAGTGAAGAATCAAATGACCATGGTCACTCCCATGGTACGTGTTTAATGCTTTTCTTATTTGTGGCAACATGGAGACGCTTAACACTTCTAACCAGTACTTCCTGATTTCTTCCTGCACAGGAGCTGCCCACGGTCACATGATGTCAGTGGGACTCTGGGTTCTCGGAGGGATCATCGCCTTCCTTGTTGTAGAAAAGTTTGTGCGTTTGGTGAAGGGAGGACATGGCCACGGACACTCCCATAGCCACTCGCACGGTACGCCGAAAGAGATTTGTTTTCTTATAATCCAGTCTGAAGATTTTCCATCATTTAAATTTTTCCTTTACAGATGTTTCCAGCTGTAATTTCCATGGTTATAAACTGTGAGCTATAAATGCAATTTAATTTTTATTTGAGTTGTTTCATGTGGCCGAGGTCCTTCTTACGCTTTGCAATCTTATTGCTGTAACCCAAAGGAAGCAACATTTTTTTCCTTTTTGTAGTTCTGCATTTTGACCACTAGATGTCACTACATCCCACAAACTAAACACAATATTATCAGCACAGGTTCAGTTTGCTGTTAGAAGTTGATGTCATTTTGCAGCTTTTGAGACATAAGAAAATATTGTGCAAACTGATAAGTCATTTTCATCATTATTGTTTATTGTTTTATTGGGATCCCCATTAGCTGCCCATTTAATGGCTGCTAGTCTCCCTGGGGTCCCTTAGAAGATGAATAATGTTCTGTGTGACTTTTTTCCTTAGCTGCTCCAAAGGAAAAAGACAGTGATGGTGAGGAGAAAACAGAGAAAAAAGAAAACAAACAAGTGAAGGTACCAAAGAAGGAGGAGATACAGAGCACAGGTGAGCAGTTCTGTGATGTTTAGACCTGATGAATTACTTTGTTAGGTCTAAAAGCTGCCTCTGGTGGTCACACGATGAACTGCAGTTACATTACGAATGAGAAGGTAACCCAGCAACTGCTTGAGGAGAGAAGGGGTGGATTGAGGAAGTGTTTCCCTGTCATGTTACTGAGATTTGTTTTCTAAATGGAAGTTCCAAATATGTGAAATTAAACTTTGAACTGTTGAAATATATTCATTTTAGGAAATTTAAATACATTATTTCGACTGGTTCATTTTTTTTTGGTCCTGTTGGCAACTGGCTGTGTTTAAATCCTAAAAGCTAAATATGAAATGTATCCATTAAAAATGAAAAAAGATTTTTTTAAAAACCTATATACTTTATGGAAAACATTAAGGAAAATTTATGCTAGGATGTTTATGTCCTGAAAGAAGAAAGTTATAGATTTTGGCTCTTTCTAGAAATAAATACAATATTAAATTGAAGCAATCTATTTTGGCCTGAATCCTTATCCTGAATTTCCCTGAGGGACTTCCCAAAGGGATCAATAAGGTATATTCTATTCTATTGTATTGTATTGTATTCTATTCTAAATCTGAGTCTAAATACTGACTTTGAGCTTGAGATGTCTTAGAATGATCAAATTTGGCTGATTACAAAGTGAAATGTGTTTTCTTTATCTTTTATGACACTTGCAGTAATCAGATTTATTTTAAAAGTCTTTTCCACTTTTCTAGGCAGAAAAGTTACATCCCCTTAGTTGCCACAGGATTATTGTGCACCTGCATTAATGAAAAATTTACTTGGAAATTTACTCATTGAATGTTGACGTAGAAGTGATGCTGCACAGAAACATGAAACAGGACCAGATGTTTATAGGACTCCATTCTTGACATTTTCTCTGGACGGTTGCTTTAATTTTTTTTTTCAAAATTAAATTTAAGCGCACACTTATGACATCATTGAAGTCATGATCACACCTTGGTGACTTCTTACTTATAGACAATGCTTCACCAATGAACTGCCTTGCTGGTGACAAAATATTTCAAAGGAGTGTCCGTATCTCTTCTCTCCATCTAAGCAGACATCAAGGTGTCAGGTTACCTGAATCTGGCAGCCGACTTCACACATAACTTCACAGACGGGCTGGCAATCGGCGCGTCGTTCCTGGTCAGTCCAGCAGTGGGCGCTGTCACCACCCTCACCATCCTGCTGCATGAGGTCCCGCATGAGATCGGAGACTTTGCCATTCTTGTGCAGTCTGGCTGCACCAAAAGGAAGGTAGCCGACCCCTCAGAGTGGAGTTTCTAACATTTTTATGTGAAAACACAGCTGTTTAATTTAATTTATTGTGAATAAACATGATAGATAATTAAAATAAAATAAATAATGCATATCACAGCCAGAGTCATGTGTTTCCATGCAGCCCATCAGAGTGCGCTAACCTCCATCCTTTCCTCCATCAGGCCATGTGTTTGCAGCTGTTGACGGCTCTGGGAGCTCTGGCCGGGACAACCTGCTCACTAATGGCTGAAGGCGTGGGCGCAGCGGCAACCGCCTGGATCTTGCCCTTCACGGCCGGTGGGTTCGTTTACATCGCCACGGTGACTGTGCTCCCCGAGCTGCTGGCGGGCCGCTCCAGTTTCGGCCAGTCCCTCATGGAGATTCTGGCCCTGCTGTTCGGGGTCGGCATGATGGTGCTGATCGCAGAGTACGAGTAAGATGCTGCAGAAGAGACAAAATTGAACTCGGCATCAGCAGAGACGCTCGCAGGGAAAAGAGCTCAAGTGGATTCTTTTTTTGCAAGTGGTGTGTTTTTTTGTTTTTGTTTTTATTAAATAGTATTTTTGGAAAACCACCTCCACTTGATGGAAAATGGATGATTTTTTGTTGTTTTCGTCTTGTGTTTTTAGAAGCTCATGGGAACGTCCAGATTTTCTTTTTTTTTCAAGGGAAATGTCTGCTTCTTTTCAATAAAAAGACTGAGAAAGAAAAGTGAGGAGGGCTCACCTGGGCATCATCAATCTCACTAAGAAGACCATCCAGTCCTGACTGAAGTTAAAAACTGACAACTTGTTCTCATTTTAGTAAAATCTCCAGTCATAGCACAAATTTTCTCTTTAACCTATAGGGGCCGGTCCTCCGAG
>JAVQJG010057440.1:0-26396 GCA_036024015.1 Craterocephalus amniculus | reverse complement strand
ATGAATGTAGTGACTATAAAAAGTAGCCAATTTTTTATTGAATTTACTCAATTTCTTTTTTCTACAGTAATACCTTTCTACCAAGTATACTGGTGAACCACCTTAGGCTCAAGGATGGTGTTTGGTATGACTAGCACATAAGTCCAAAAACAAAACAAATCCAGGAGGCGGTACCTCCCACTCACACCTCTCTAGGCTACTCCATCATTACTCACAGGGGCCCAGTTGTGGGCCAAAAATAGCCCACAATTAAATAAATAAAAACATCACCAAATGACTGCAGTTTTATTTGCCTGACATGTCATTAAAAACCCCTGTTACAAAGGCTGTATGTTTTCAGTTGTTTTTTTTTAGATGAGCTGGACCCACTCAGAGTCAATAACCACAGCAACACCATAGAGTGCATGAAAGTTTGATTTTGATTTACTCTGATGTCATGCAAATATACACTAGACATAAAAAGTATTAGGTGTGGGAGGCAGCTGCAACTTATGGAGCCAAGCAATACAATTTCTCTCTAAGAACTTCACAGCTTCATGAAATGAAATGAGGCGAGAGTTTGTTTTTTTTGTTTTTATTATGCTTTTTTTGTCAGAGTCTGAATTCATTGACCCAGTTCCTTTTGTATTAGTTTAAAGTTGTAATTATTCAGATATTCAAATGGAGCTATTTAACACATTCTCCTGGTAGTTGGATGTTGCGAATGACATATGTAACATGTTCAGATGTGGAACTGCAACAGTTCAGACATCTGACACAACAGTAACAGCTGTTTCTTTTCCTTTCTTTGTGCGTTTTTAAGATCAGTCTGTACTTCTGATCTGCTGAGCATACAGATTTTCCATTTTAATCTTATTAATATAATTGTATTAAATTAGGCTAATAAGTCATATTTGAAACAGCTGAATTCTGCGAACAAGTAAGGGTATCATAAAATTAGTTTTTAGATGTAGCTGGATCAGTGTAGTTTCCTGAATTGTTGACTCTGAACTGCCCTGCTGTAATAAAAGCTTTTCATGTCAGCCAGGTATTCCTGCTAGCTGTTTTCATCTGTTCCGGCTGGGGTGCAGCTCATCTTGAGCAAGGCTGAAGCATCCAAAAGAATGCAAAGCATTACACCAGCAAAGGGGAGAAAAGTGGCATGTTTCCCCCAGTTACCCAGGTATCACATTTCCATCATTGCAACTTTGAAAAGCAGTTGGTAGAGGCGCAATAACTGTGGATACACCCTGATTTTATCCCATGTGTTATCCCCTTCCAGTTAAAGGGAAAGTATACACAGATATTATACATGCAAGTGGGACTGACATGATGTCAAACATGTTAGTAGTGAATGAATTTCAGAACAAAAACCAGACTTACCCTAAAAACGCTGCTTTTGACGGCTTCCTCATACTGGACTCCATGTTGCACATCCTTTCTTAGCTCATTGCCACTATGAGCATGGAATTAGTTTACACCAAAAGCTAAAACCATGACAGGCAGTTTCAGGTTCTAAGTCAAAGGTTTTTGGCTATACCAACAACAAATGCAACAGAATAGATTGCTTACCTTTGAGTCCAACAGAGGCAGCATCCAAGGGTGTTTGGTTTTAAATTTAGTTTACCGTCAAATTCTCAGTAGTGTGATGTGATGAGGTGTGATTGATGGTAGAGGAGCTGCCATCACATGCCGCCACACAGTGGAGAGATACTTACATATATACTGATATAATCACTTCATTTTCATTAAAACATTATTTGGAATAAGTATCACCCTTCTAGGTGGCACATGTGATGGAATTCTATTCCACTTTTTCTTTTATCTCTTCTCTACTCTTTTGCTTCCTGTCCATCCTAACACCTGATAGCCCTGACCACTTGCCAAGTATCCTACTCAGTGCCTAAGATCAATAAGTGAAAAAAAAGTCTCCCTCTGGACTTTCCATTTCCACACTTAATTTTCATTCTGCTGTTTGCTTTGCATGAAAAGGCGTGAAAAATTACATAAATATGTTTTTCTTTAATATTTAAATATTTTATTTAAGTTTTTCAAGAGGCAGAAAGACACCAATGTTGGTATTCAACATGATAGCCACACTACAAGACTAATAATAATGGTCAGAATGATGTACGATTAAACATGAATACAGACGTGATTTTACAAATGCTTAACTTTAATATATATGGCTTGTATAAGAATGTGAGAGTCAGCCTGTGCATCTTGTGCTTACAATTGATATCTGTTATATAAATCAGGGAGATATTTTCCAAATGAGATTAAGGGAGTCAGTTTGGCTGCAGAGCAAAACAAGGATAAAGATATGTGACCAATTGGAAAAGCAGATTAAAAGGCTAAAGGTCAATGAGGTGTGGTATCAAACTGTCCTGAAAGACATATCTATTTCATGCTGTGTTCACCCCTGAGTTCTGCAGATGCCAGCAGCAATACGAGACACACACACACACACACACACACATGCACAAATATGCAAACTCACATTCCCATACTGAAACACACACACAGTTGGGAATGTGTTCTATCCTTATATATGCAGAGTAATAACCACTCACTACAACCCTAAATTCAATAAGCCTCATGCTGATGTAGACATCTGCCTCAATATGTTAACACAGTAAGCATGTAAAATTATCAGTATAATTTGGAAGTGTGCAGATCACATGAATCATGCGGGTCCCTCTACCCTCATCTAGGATTACAGATGTGATAAAACAGAGGAATCTGTTATCAGCAGACAGTCACTCCCAAGTTGGGTTGGGTTTCACTGCTAATTTTATCCAAGGTGTTTAAATTTGCTTTAATGCATAATAATTGATAAGGAATTTATTTTAAAAGCTGGAAATTTCAGCTATGCTCTTTATAAACTCTTTAGTCTATAAGGTTGTTAATTCTTCAAATCATATAATAAATAAGCGCAACTTCTGGGGGGAAGTGTGAACTGTAAATGTGCAGAATGTGTTGTTTGCATGATTTGGTAAAACATGCTGCAGCCCTGCCAATTTGAATATTGTCAGGGCTGATCCTTTCTCAGCAAAGCCAGGATACTCAGACTCTCAACCATCTAAATTCCAATATAAACCTAATTCAGTCTTTTAGGATATTTGCAGGAAATAAATGAACCTGTTAGTCTCATTAAACCCTTCACGCCCTGAGGTGAAACTTGTGTATAAAATTTAAAGATTCTGGCAGACTGCAACATCATATTGGAATGTGTAAAAGCGTGCCTTGTAAAAAAATGAGAAGAATCTCAAACCACACACACATGATGTCAACATTTTGACAGAGCTACATTCATTACATTGACAGCCTGCCAGGGGGACTGGCCTGGAAGCAGTTTGAAACGGATATCTCAAGAAAACAAGGTGGAAAATTTGTGTGCTGATCTTTAGAATCAGGCTTGAAATTTGACGGCTTTCTTCACACCCAGGCATGGAAAATAGCTGAAAATCCTCTCTGGACTCCACGGTTCTGGAGGATTTCCATGTTTACTGAGCTCATTAACCTTCACGGCACATTGTTCTCCCCCGTGGTTTTTGGTTTGCACAAAATAGCACAGCCACAAGGGTTAACACAAGTCATGTACAACACTTTATTATTCTGCAACATGTCCTCATTCTGCAATATGGCTTTCCTCATTTACATCTTCACTTTCTCAGCTGTTTTTGAATCTGGTTTCTTAAAAAGTACAAAGCAGGGCATATGACACTTTCTTTCTTTGCAGATTATAGTATACAGACTTGTGGCAAACATCCATGTAACTACAGAAACCAGGAAGAAAAGACGAGGTGAGTTAAAGGCCAAGAGGTTATTGAGCAAGGTTCAAAGTTCAGCTATGGCACCAGGAACTAACAGAGCTTATATAAACCAGACTCCCTTTGAACATAAAGTATTCTGCCTGAAGAAACAGAATTGTTGTTCCATATTTTAAATTGCATCAAAATGCTTTCGATTATAATAAAACAAAAGTAAATATTTGAATATATAAATGTATTTCAGTTGAATTTAGGAGGCTAGATTTTTTTTCACAGATTGTTTTGACTGAATTAAGTTTTGTTCTTTTTTAACTAAACTGGAGCAGAATAAGGCGGTGCATGTTGATGTTGAGTTGAGAATTTGCTCACTCTCACATCAGACTTGGTATCATTATTATTATTACTATTATTACTATTATTATTATTATTATTATTGTTATTATCTTTTTAATCTAATTTTGAATGATTCTTAGCTGATAAATTTATACACCAGATCAGGGTTCACCCAGTGCCCCAGGCCTAAAAGCCCAGAAGCACACCCCAAGCCCACGGATAGAGGGCTCACAGGGGGACCTGGCCGACCCAAGCCACATGGCAGGGGCTAGGCCTCCCTACAGTGGCAGAGCCATCCACCCCAAGAACCCGGCCCCCACACCCCCCATACATTCTCCGCACCAATACACCCCCCCACAAAGCCATTCCTGCTCTCCCACACACAGATATGTACTCCTGCTCTCCCCTCACCCATCCCACTCAGTTGCATTTTAGCAACAAAAACAAGGAAGAATGGTCAGTGAGGATTGTCAGTGAGTTTGAATCTTGCCATTAATTGATTATATATCTTAATATTGGTTTGTTGTCTTTGCAGTGCAATATTTGATAGCTCTTTGTTCTTATGGTGATTTGTACCGATAGGAACCTTTAGAGGCTGCTGTTTGTTCATCCCAAAATGTTTAGTGAAGCTAAGCATTGGAAGAGACAGGCAAGTTGGACATGCCGAATATTTTGGATGCAATAATAATGCACTCATTTCATGTACAATATCAGAAACATGTGTTGCATGGTTCTGCAGCTGTGTCATTCCCAAATTACTGATTTATTTTCACTCTCAAGCCTGGCTGTAATTCACGAGGAATGCTGTTTTATCTAAAAGAGAAAATGCTTCAAGACAGAACTACAGCCGCATTAGCGGCCGCATTAGCAGCAGCACTGGCGTCATCATAATGTTGCACTTACAGACCAAAGACAATATATTGGGTAGTTATATGAAGGACTTTCTCTTAAGACTGAAAATGCCTGGCCCTATTTGTGTGGCTGACGGTTTTATGTCATGTAAATTAAGGACTTTTTCCATGTTCCAGTAGAAAAAGATTAAAGTAAGCACAACCCACAGGCCAGGCAGGCAACATCAAACTGTCACAGAGATGAGGGTTAGCCATGTATTTGGAAGTGATTGTGCTCAAGACACTCATAAGAACGATGAGTGTGGCTCCTGCATACATCTCTGAACTTGCCTTTACTTTTGCTAGAATTTAAAGGAGTTTTCTTGATACAGGTCAGTGTCTTTTGTGACCTCTGACCTGTTCACAAGAATGGGTCACAATCTTTCAGACAGGGCATATGCATGGACTCACAACACCAGTCAACACCAATTATCCAATCAACAGAGATTTCCCCACAGCAGGCCTAAAAAGGTTTATTTTTGGATTTAGTTCCCTGTACAGAGCTCCAGAAAGGTAGGGGCAATAATGTTGTGCTACCTTTCACTTAAAATGTCTGATTTAGAATTATATTTTCAAAGCCGCCTTATTCACCACAAATGAAAACATCTATCACGGGGTGTGTTTAGAATATCCACTTCATCCTGCCTGCCGGCCTCAAATCCTGGAGTGATGAGAGATCACTTACTTCCATAAATTAGGCAGAGGGAGCACAGGTAATCATTACTCTGGATGGAACAACTGTTTCTAGCTCAAACATACATACCTCCCTCTTTCAAATACCCCCAGGCAGCCATCATTACCGCCCAACCCATGGTCTCCCATACAATACTTGGCTGTCTCCGTCCAGGCCCAGAAGTTCACTGTCAACGCCTTACCAACACACATCTGCACACCTGTAAATACCCTGTAATATTGAGGCAAAAACTCTGTGGTCTGACATCTCAATTCCGTCCTTTCACCTTTTTACTCTGCTCGGATCTTCCTGTCGTGGTCTTTCATATCTTGTTTCTGGCATGGACAAGTGTTTATAAGAAAATACCTCATGTTTGAAGACTCTTGTTACCTGATATTACAGTGGGTTATGCCAACTATCATTAGGTTTACTTTTACAATCCTGACAGCTAATTTTGAGCTAAACTTCTTAACAAAGAAATTGCAGAAACTAACTAAACTAACTGTAACAGTCTCTAATTTCATTATCATCATCTTTTTGTATTTTCAAGGAAATGGTAAATCTACCCCACAGTTGTCCTTTAAAAAGAGGAGGATATGACCTACATCCTGGTGAAAAACTAATTATATAGTACATTAAACTACAGGCCAGATAAATTATATTAAACCTTCTCAAATACTAAGGTTAACCATTTATAGATAATTCCATCCAAGAGGACACTTTTATGCACAATATTTTTTTTATTTTTTTATACACAATCAAATTTTCTGCAAATGGAAATAACTGAAAAGAACTATGTTGTTTGCATGTGCCTTTTGTGTAGTTGTGAGTTTACTCCAAAGCTTCTCTGCAGGGGTTCTTAAGCAGTCTTTCTTGCTCATTGCACCAATCACATCAAATTAACCACTTCTCTCTGGAAAACCTGTGTTTTTAACCATGAATTCACCTTCCTTGTTCAACCCCTGCTGTTTCGGTCTGCTTCGCTATCGCAGGAACTCATTGGTTCTTCTCTAGCAAAATGTAAAGGTCAAATTACCTCCGTGTTAACTAATATGATGAGCAAATGGCTCATAAATAAATACATACAAAAACACTTCCTGAGGAAAGTAGAATCTGACATGAAGTAGGAGAGCATATTGTTTGTGCAACAAAAAAAAAATACCTTGATGAGTAATTTGTAACAAATTATAAGTTGATGTTTACCACCAACAGTATTAACAGCAACATTTTAAAAGTAATTACTTCTTTGTTATTCTATTGCAGCTAATAAGTCCAGTAAAATGTTATTACTAAACGGTACCTGTTATACTGTCCCAATTCTTTATTACTCTATTCAGTTTGAGCTACTATTTACTGCAGATGAATGAGTAGTATTTACAAAAGCTAAGGAGGCAGTACTGATCCAGAAATACCTAGTATTGCTTATACAAACTATAAGTTTGTTGCTCACTTCATACAAATATATACTTTTATATTATGGTATAAATTAGCAATGACTACAGTTTTTAAGCATTTAGGAGGCGCTTTATTTTAAAGCCTGTTCTGCTGCTTTCCAGGGGTCCCATTTCTGTTTCCTTTTCAGAGAAGACTGACTGATAAATAAACTATAGACAAAGAGGAAGCACTTGAAATATTTAGCATATCTGATACAACAAATAAGAATTTTCTATGTGGAGAAACACAAAAGACTTGTGAGCTGTTCATAGCAACATCTTCATTCAAAGGGCTGGTGAGCACAAAAGTGTTTTTTCTGCAACATTTGGGTGGAATAAATCCCATTATGGAACTAAACTATAAAACCTCTTTATAATGGAGGCCGACTACAATAACAGTGAATAATGTGGCACATTTTGCTCTGCCATACCTATAATCATATTAAGAAAATTCATTCTAACTAGTTAAGCAGTTTCTCATGATTTTGGTCATGTTTTTCATTCTTGTCATACAATCAGATGTACATACTGTACAAGTACTGTCTAAGATACAATCTACATTATAATTTAGTCATAATACATAATTTAGGTCAGGGTGCTTTGGGTTGCATTATGAGTGGTTTCCATGTTAACTTCATTGATCTTAGTTCTTTCTCAGTTTTAATTCCATTAAACCTGAAATGTACTTAGCTTTGATCACATGCTTTAATATTGAGCTAGATTTCTCTTAAATTTCCCAATTCCCTCTGTCTTACTTTTTTTCTTGTGCACACACACATTAGACAGCAGCAGCTGGTCCTGAATCATCCTGACATCTGCATACAGTGTACAGGGACTTGTGTTACTATATCAGGAGAGGCTCAGCTGAACTACAGTAGCTCTCACCCAACACGGTCACTGTATGGCTAAAACTGCCTGAAACTGCAGAAATAAATGTACCGCAGATTGATTTTGTCTCTTTGCAACATAAGTAAGCAATTAATTCAGGAAACAGAAGTGTTTGAGGCAAAAGTATTTAAATAGGTTTCAGAAACAGTAAGAAGTGAAGAAAATCTATTCAAACTACAATAGACAGGAGGGAAGGTATTGTACAAAAATATGTTATTCTGTCAACCAAATACGATACATTTTGATTATTATAGATATACAGAACAATAGTAAGACAAAAAAAAATGAGCATGCTCTATCTCCTGTACATGTACATAAATATTTACAGTCATTCAACATGAATGCAATGTCATTGTTTTTTATTTATATTTTCACCAGTTCTATCAAATCTGTTGATATTGTCAAACCATCTCCTCAATAATCTTGGAGTTTTATCTGCTCTGTTAGCGAATATGATGGCTAGATAGAAATACTAGTCCTGTTGCAGTCCATTACTTTTCCACTGATGACAGAGTCACTGTTTAAACAAGATGTGTTGCCTGCTGCATAATTCAGCCAGTCACTCTTAAATTATCTTTTTTAGACATTTGCAAAGCAGAGGTATTTTATTTTGAAAATGTTATATAAAAATAAGAGAGGATATTCGGAAAAAAATCAAATGATGAGATATTTTTCCTCAAAAACACCATCCATGTTCTTATAATGTAGTTTGCAGGTACAGTAAAGATGTGGCCTACCCACTCAGGTATACAACTACATCCAGTTGCTTGGCATGCATGCATGTTTAGATCTTGAACTGTTGTTTCCTTGTGAGTATGCGATGGCACTAACTCAGAGTTAAACTTCAGTTGCATATCTGACACTGACAGTTTTCAGTAATGAGTCCCATCAGTTTAATCTTTTATGAATAATATACACAGCTAACCTTAATGTGTTTGACCTCCTCTCTTACTACTCCCTGGCTCCATTCTGTCTCTTTCTTTCACTCTCTCTCTGTGGTGTCTCCTGTTCCTGCTTTTTTTTATTTCATGGATGTGTTTCCATTTTCCGATACCCAAACCTCGTCCTCGCACCCTTGATGACCTCTTATCCAACCACAGAGAATCACAGTACTCTTCCAGAGAGTGGAAGGGAGAGCTCATGACTCTGAGGTAGTCTTTGTAGCGCTGGCGAGACTCTGCTCCGTGGTGCAGCTCCGCAGCGGCATCGTCAACAGACTTGGGCTTTCTGTCAAGTTGTGTGACAAGCTGCAGCGTGAGACGGAGGAGAGTGTAGGTGAAGTGTGTTTGCTCCTGAGCTACACAGACATAGACACCAGCATCAGAGGGGAGGAGGGAGCGGATCAGGAGTCCTCGCTCTGTGTGGACAACACGGTCGTCCAGTATGACCTGAGAGACAAATAAGCAGATACAGGAGACACGTCACAAAGGGCAAGATGAAGAGATTACATATGTTTTCTGTCAGTCTAACTGGCGTCATAGTTGGTTAACAAGCTTCTTAAAATCTCATAAATCATATGATTATTAGCTGTTTTGCAGAGAGAAAAATAATCATCTCCTTTTCCTGAGTAAAGATACAAACTGTGAATGTTCTCTGTCACAAGCCAAAGTATGAAAGTAAAAGTGTTCGATGGCCCCTTAACTGCTACTTTTATATTACATCATCATACATTACTATAAAATCAGTGTTAATATGCAGTCATTTTGACCTGGACCGTACTGAATATAATGATTATTTTTGCCCGTTATCAATTATGTAGTTACTGTGTAAAAAAATAATAATACAAACCGCAATCTCACAATACTCAAGACTATAGAAAACTGTTACTCCACAAATCAAATCAACTATCAACTATTCTTGTACAAAATGTTGGATAATTTATTTTAAAATGAAAACATTTTATAAGTTATGTATGCTCTGTGTGAAATATAGTCATTTGTCATGGACCCACTTGATAAAGTTGCATAAAGAAAACAGGATATTTCTTTTTGAGAAGTTGTGCACTACAAGTAAGAGATGGCAACAGGAGAAAAGTGAATTACAAATACTTCCAAGTAGTCTAAACTACCCAAATGAAAGTATTTAGTCACATTCTTCCATAGGAAAAAGCAGTAGAAGTACAAAACAATCTTATCAGTCAAATGATGATTCAGTCTGAGCTTGAACATGACACCAGCCTGACCAACCTCCTGTCTTGTTCACACACTAATTTTCACACAAGATTTACATCATGGGTGGGGCAGGGTCAAAGGTCATCAAGTGGTGTGGAGAGATCTTGAGATGCATAATGAGCATTTGGAAAACGCATGTTCTTGTCGTTAAACTCTAAGTAGCACACTGATGTTTATGGTTCTCTTTTCATTTAGCATCCAGAGTGATTCATCAGGTGCCGGGGCTGCTGCCAGCACCTAAAACAACACAGCTGTGCTGAGAAGGGCATTATAATGTGTGTGTGTGTGTGTGTGTACTGTATGTGTCCAGCATGCGTGGCTTCTTTAAAAGCACAACTCCAAAAGCTCTGCTATGAGCCTCTCATGGTATAATGGATAAGGAAGGCAGAATATTACATTAATTTTTCCATATGAGTGTCATGGCTTTGTTTTCATTTTGCCCTACACACGTGTGTTAGTGGGGTAGTTATGTCTCGGTCTGACACTGATGATGTATCATTCAGGCAGACAACCACCTAAAAGCTTCAATGTGTCTGAAAGCTGACCTGTCATGTCCTTACATATTATTGTTACCTGACACAACTAGCTTAATAAAACACATAGAATACCCATTAAGCACATAAACACCTCACTTGTACCGGTCTCAGACTATTTTCCAATCATTCAATCAGTATTAATGCGCCTATTTGTGAGCCTTTTAAGCCCCCCTCTGCAATCCAATATAGAAGCATCTGTGACTGAATAGCAATGCCAGATATCTAAATTTATCCAGATGGTGTCTTAAATTGTGTGTATGTGTGTGCATTTGGCATGTGAAGCTCTGGGTGTGTGATTAAGCCGGCATCCATCTGCAAAGGATAGCAATGCAGTATTTAAAACTATTGAAATGTTTTATTTTATTTTCTAATCATTATTTTCTTTTTGAAGGAATGATTAGATGCACATTTATGTTTGTCTGCATACATGTGAAGCCACCAAAATATTCCCAGCTGGTATTAGTTAAAGGGACCAATACAGCATGAAAGTGTTTTCTCAGTAAATCTTAAAGTTTAGGTGATGCCTCAAGTATCAGATTAAGATCTTTCTCGTGCTTTTCAAAAGATTATGTTTAGTTCTAATGAACACTGTGCATGACATTTAACTTCATCCATGCTTTTGTTATTTCTTATTTCCTAATGGGCTGGCATTCCAGACTCCAGGGGGGTGAGTGCCCGGACACACATACAAATATGTTGTGAGAGAGACAGCCATGTTTTTTGAGCTTGCATATTTAATAGCTTACTTTTACTGCGGGGAAAGAGGGGAGAGGGGTTTTAGACTCAGCTGCAGGTGCTGTGAACAGCTGGCTGAGGATGCCTTCAACAAACCCAAAAACACAGCAGGGAAAAACTGTGGGAACATGTGGAGACAACATAAAAGGTGGGAGTAAACAAAGTGGACAAACTGACGAGCACGAAGGCAGGAAGTGAGGAGAGATCAGGGTGGGACTGATGAGGGAGGTTTAAGGACAGGACAGAGAAAGGGATGACAGACAGAAGGAAACAGAGTGGGAGGAAAAAGCAAAGAGATTGAAAGAGTGAAATGAGCCACACAGTTAAAAGATCCCCTCACGCTCAGCTTTGGAAAATAACTGACTAACAATGACATATTACAGCTACAAACCTAAAAGACATATTCTGGTTTTACACAGATTTAATCCTTTATTTCTTTACAAAAAATAGAAAAAGTCCTGTTTATGCACAAAATGAAAAGCCCTCTTTCAATTTTTGCGTAGACACATTTCTATTTGCAAGTGTTAGAGGGAACAACAAAAAGTACTGTCGAGGTATGTAAAAAGACAACAAAAGGATCATAACATTAAAGCCATGTCTTTAGATACAGTAGGAGAAAACTGTTAGCCAATTAAGTCAAATAAACTGAATCTGATATTTGAATATCTCAAACATATCAGCACTCTGATAAAGTTGCTCACATCCATAGTACAGGAACTCCAAACAAACTATGTGTTCTAATGCCTGCAAAGGTTAACAATGGTAAAGGTTTAGCATATTATCTGAGATCAAGATGGAGAATTAAAATCTATGTGATCATATACTCATTCTGCCAAGAATCAAGAAAACATTCCAATGACATTTTGTATTACTTTCAGTCAGCTTCAGCTCTGCTAACTTAACATGCAGGTACTGGTGCTCTATCTTCCTTTTGACTTGGATACTCTGTCTCTAAACATATGAGATCTTACTGCTTAATAATTCCTCATACAATGGCCATTTCCATGGAGCTTCTTACTGTATTCTTTAACATGATATGGCATTTTTAAGTTACAAATAATGAAAATATTAAAAAGAGTATAAAATGCATTTGACAAGGTTTCTTTCATATTCTATAACCTGAAGTCTCAAAATAATAAAAGTATAATTTATGCCAGAAATATTTTGCAAAAAAATGTATTACACTGCCAGTAAATCCAGATGGTGGCCCCCTCCCTAACTATTCATTGGCGGAGAAAGCTGCAAGATTAAAGTTTGTGCACCTAGAAGCTGATTTATGTGAATGCTACGATAAATCAGACATGGTGAACACTTTCCAATCCCAAATACCAACAGACCTGCTGACAATATGTCACATTCTGTATATTTCCCTTTTTGTTTAGCTTCTGTTTGTTCAACTTCTATAAGGAGACAGTCCTGTGGGTGGAAGAACCCCTGCATTCAATCTTTCATCACTCCATCTACAATACAACAGGTCGCATGCCTAGATACATAAACATAGCAAACACCCCATTGTGTTCATTACCCCAAAACACATGGCTGTCCCGAGGGAGTCCTCTGCTATGATTTCCGCTGTAGGTGGTACACAAAGAAACACAGCCACACGCATGCATGCACAGACCAAAAACACAGGACTCTCTCTAGTGTGAGCCTGTAAAGAAACACATGGCTCTTTAGTGGCGCCTGCACCTGTCACTGCTTACATTCACCCCCGATAGAGAGGACAGGGGACCGTGGTGAATTAGAAGAGTGAGAAGTGGAGTCACAGAGGACGACTGAGTGGGCTGATTGGTTAGGGGGCTGTTCGCAGTGGGTGTAGGATGGTTTTGAATGTTTTGATAGGGGAAGGGAGGGCACTGACGAGCTGAGAAAGCACGTCTTTGTTGTTTCATTCAAGAAAGTCATCAATGACTCCTTTTCTTATCACTACAAACAGCATCTCTCTTTTCTCATGTGTCTGTCTATGTCCATCCTCTTTTCTTCATAAGTTAGTTTTATCACAAACACATAGTAGCAATAGTGATTTTAATGAAAAAAGCAGAAGAGATGACTGTGAACTTTGGGTGTAAGCCAATTATTTGCAGAATCCAACAATGTTTCCATATTGGGAGAATTATTGAAGGTGGCTTTGAGCTACAAATACCTGGGAAGTCAGCTGGAGAACAGACTAGACTGAAAATGGAAACACTGAGGCTGTTTACATAAAGGACTTTACTGTTTGGAATCTTAGATCCTTCAATGTCTCCACCAGGATGTTGCATATTGTATTTCAGTGTCTTACAGAAAGTGCAATCTGCTTTGTAGCTATCTGATGGGGTGGCAGAATCAGAGTCAGTGACTTGAAGAAACAAAACAAGCTGATAAAGTTGCCTCTGTGCTGGTGGCAACTCTCGGGCTCCTAAAAAATGATTGTGCTGCATTGTTGTGGAACATAACAGAACATCCTCCAGATCCTCTACACACAATGAAACAGTACGTAAGAGCGTGTTCACTGAGAAGATTATTCGGGATCACTCGAAGAAAGGCACATGAGGTCATTCCTGCCAACAACAATACGCTTTCACACTTTTTAACCTTTTAACTATTCATTCACAACTTTCTAAAATAGTTCTAAAACTCTTTACATCTTTAATATCAGTCAAATGTACTCTCCACATTCTCTTTTTCACATTTTCTTTCATGTGAGATTGATGCTACCCCTTAACCATCACATTTGGTTGGTCAGGTTAATAGTGGTTCAATCCTTACCTCCCTCAAAGACAAGCTGCAAAATCTTTTAGAGAACCATGACCACTCACAAACTTCAGCAAGACAGGCAGTGATTTGATTTATTGCTGACGGTTTAAGGCTCAGGCTTCACTACCAGGGAGGTTAAAGTCAAGAATGATGTTTTTGGAAACTGTGAAGCCCTCATGTAATACATAATAGTCTTTTGCCTTCTTAACATTCTACCGTTATGAACTGTCCTTTAAAAAACAAAACTACAAAAGAAAAATACCTAAAGTCTTTGGTACATCCCAAGAAAAGCAAAAACAAATTTCACCCTTGGACATCAGAGAGACAAGAGTAGATTTAAATCCTAGAAGAAACAGAAATGATTTATACTAGAGTGTGTGAGAACATGTGTGTGGATGAACAGGAATTCTGACCTCCTCCTTGCGCTCAGATCCCGGTCTTTGTATGTACCACCGAATCTGGGCCTGCTGTGATTTTGGGATGCACTCAAGGAAGGTGGAATTGTTCTGAACTCCAAAGAGAACCTTGTCCTCCACTTGTCCCCCAGCAAGACCTGAAGCAAACAAGGCCGTTTTTCATCAGTGCATCATGCAGGTCTCCACAAGTTATGGACAACAGTGGTTTGCAAACGTTTTATGCACGTGCTTTTCTCATCCATGAAATAAGTATGCTTAGAATTATTTTCATGCTGCAGATTAACACCTTGTTTATACTGGATGATATACACTGTAAGTGTTTTTCTTGCATATGAACCAGCACCATATCCGTGGACTGGAGGTGAACTCACAGACTCCAAATCAAAAAAGGCTTTCCTACAAAGGTAGACCCAGGTAATGTATGAAAAACAGAGGAGTTTACATACTGTCTTGTGTGTCCCAGCACTGAATGGCAGGATCTCCATGCTTGATGTCTTGTCTTCTGGCTCGTCTGTAAGGCAAGCGCACACATATTAGGGATAAAAATGCATTCATATCTGAAAAAGGGTGTTGTGCAATGCTGATAATTTATGATAACTTGATCCAAGTTATCAAGAAGACAGCTTTACAACCTTTAGTTCACAACAGCATGAAAATTGGTTATCAAGCCATCAAACTATCACAAATATTTCTCTGAATTGTTGGAATTGATGTTTAAGAGTTTTAAAGATCATTAAGTGATCACTAAGTGCTCAAATGTTCTCACGCAAAGGGAAGCCAAGATCTTGCGCCTGATCTTGTTGCCTTGCAATAGTAAAATGGTCATGAAACGTATGTATGTGTGCCGACAGTTTCAGTTATTATGGAGACTAGTGTCTACATCATATCATGTTTGAAGAATTTTTATATTCTGTTGAGTACATTGTTAGTTAAAACATGTTAAGAGAGTTAGAACTACAGGTAACAATGTGTTTTTTGGTTTAGCTTTTTATTTATTATTTCAATACATTAATAAATGTAATTAAACCATTTTGATTTTAATTTGTCAATTACTATTGGGAATTATTTATATAAGGTAGTGAAATAAACCAAACCAAAAGCAAATTTAATAATAGTTGTTTTCCAAAATGCTTCTCTTAAATTGTTTGATTATTAACCCAAGAAACATATTAATGCTCTAAGTGCTTCCTCCTTTGTTTAAAGGTCACAAGTTTGTTTGCCACATATTTGGTGTTGCTCACTTGGGCTCCACTAGTTTATATTGATTTCTACCTCGACTTCCTCTGTGTCCTCTGTGATGGGACATCTGTAGCCAACATTCACTGAAGATCGGCTTTCAAAGAGCACCAGGCACCAAAAGAAGGGCCTCCACTAATGCCAAAACAATAACAGCATCCCCACTGGCAAATAGCATGGCAGTATGACCTACACTCCTATGGTAAGGATTCTCTACAGCTTAGATACGTGCAAGTGAGCACAAGACCAAAAACAGACTAGTGTAACAGTAACAAATGCAGCTTTTGCACCCCCAGGGCTATGTTGGAGGTGTGAAATGACAGATGCATTAATCAAGTAAAGTTAAAACAGCATCTCTTATTGCTGCCTCAAAAAAAAGAAAAATAAAAGAAAAACTAATACCCCTTGGCATGGAAAAATGCTGAACAGCTAAAATGAACCAGAAAAGAAAATACAAGACAAGAACTATGAATTCCTGAACGTCCTGACTTTAAAGAGCCACACAGATGCATCATGGAAAACTGAGCCTGTAGGGATTTAAATGGGTGTTTTTATGTTGTCTTCTTACTTGCTTTTTTATATATAATATTAAGGTTTATTGCATTACATTATACCATATCTTACTGTACAACTCTAAGATTCCTACAACTTTAATGTGGGCCACTGTTGCCCAAGCGGCTGACTGTGTAGTCCTATATTTGAGTGTCCATGTGTTTACATGAGTGACTCCTTAATCATTCGTCCTACCGTTTAGATGCAGGGATGTATCGGGAGCATTTGTGTCCATCCCAGGCACAGTAGGGGTCTCGAGCCAGGCAACATTCAGCGCAAGCCTGACCGTACAGGTGACATCTGCTGAGTGAAACCTGTGCTAGCCCTTCACTCGACCCCACATACAGCTGTTGCTATAGAGAAACACAGCATAGAGTTAGGTGACCTGAACAAACAAATCAAATTTATTATCCATCAGGGGAACTGAGCTTATTGGAGAATATGCCTAATAGACGTGTACAGCGCTGCATCATTCAGGGATGACAAATTTTCTCTTTTTTATGCTAAAAGAAAATGTTTTAACTCTGACATACACTGAAACTGAGTTTTTGTTCTGTTTTTGAAATGTTCTCCTAAAAATCTAGCTCTGAAATTAACTTAAAGAGTAACTTGTAGTCAAAGGCATAACCATTAAGTATTCCTTCATCCAAAGTGTCTAAACAACCAAATAACATCTGTAAGAAGGCAACGGTAATTAGGAATTTCTCAATTTAAGGAATGCTCTCAAATCCAACCCTGATGATCTGGTCTGACTTGCTTATAAACATGAAGACGCAGGCACACAGACACATTCACAGGTCCAACAGTGCTGGAGATTAATAGAGGCTGTGATTAAGGCTGATGTGTCTGCTGACACCCATGACCCTCAGTTAATGAGGTGGAAGGGTGAGAGAGCTATGAGAAAATTTGGACAGCTAAAAACAAGGAGGACATTTGAATACGCATGTGAACAAGGATCAAATGAAGCCGTATGTCTTCTGTCACATCAGCCTTGTGCACATGTCTGGTTTGAAATGATGTGTGACCAAAACGAACAGAACAAGCACAAACCTGCTTGGAAGAAATCTCCAAACGGCTGATGGGAGAGGGAACCTATAAAAAAGTTAAACTAATATTAACACCTTGATAAACATAGATACTGTAATACCACCATCACTTGGTGGGGGAAACAGCTGTCAAACCATCATTTAAAAAGCAAAATTGGCGTTATAATAGGGTTAGGGTTAGATGTTTTTGTCTGATTTCATGTTGTATGGCGCACCTGGAAAACCTGAAGCTCTTCAAGAACCACTTCCTCTGTTGACCAGTTCTCTTGGGTGATGCTGACTACCTTAAGAACTGAGCCAATGTCTAAAATAAAGACAGAAATAAAAAATAAATTTCAGCATCATCAAAGCTTCAAGACCAGACCAGCATCAGATTGTACAAGTTTTTTTTAAAAACAAAGTGCAGGTTAAAATGTGTAACTACTGCCCTCTGTTGTTCAAAACCTAACTTTCAAAAGAGGCATGAGAGAAAAAAAATTCTTACCTGTTCCCAGGAACATAACCTCATACTGTCCATCATCTGCCAAGACTCTATCTACCACAATGCGAGTCAGGGTGTAGTCCACTCGGACACGCGTGAACACAGGCCGACCAGTGAGCGGGTACACAGAGCGGTACATCAGAGGATGGAAACGGATAAAACTGATGACCTCATCTGGAAAGTCTTTAGTGGTCTTTATCCTGGGATCATATGTCCTACTGGGACACTATGAGAAGACAGAGCAGAAAAGTTTCATTCCCTGAGCTTCACTGATGCCTATTTATCTTGTATTTCTTTTCAGCTTTTCAAACATCAAGCTGTTTCTCCCAAACATTTACTGGAGTGTGTCTCCTTCTAGTGGTCACTGTCCTAACTGCAGGAGGAAAACCATGTGGGGAACATGTGTGTCTTAACTCCTGCTTCCCCTTTCTCATATATCTAGCTCAGCTATGCGGCTGCAATTAATACAATACATCCTCCATGCATCCGTTTTCTGTCTTGATTACATTTCTTAAACAAATTAAATGAGAATCTGATGAACGTGTCCAGTAACCATGACATTAGCACAAGCTATGTTATATATAATCAGGCTGTCTGCACAGATGATGCCATACCTTCCAGCATCTAGAGCATTTCACCTTTGAATCCACCTCATTTCATTAATATATGTTTATTATATTCTACCCTGAGATAAAATTAAGGATGTTTTTATAGTTTCTGAAAAGAAAATCCTCTGTAGCCAGGAGGTATAGAGCTGGTGCTTTTTTCTTCTTTTTTGGTTAATTGTATGTCTGAACTCCTGAGTGAGGTAATCAACATACCGTTCCAGGACGAGGATATGGTATTCTCCCCTCATATTCGACCCATCTGTGATCAGGCCCCTCCTTGTGGGCGTAGGGCCCATTAAACACAGCCCTTATGTCTGCCATGCTATACACACAGACTGCAGAGCCACGGAAAATGGAACTGGGTGGAAAGAGAAAGCAACAACGCAGGTTAATGCAAAAGGAGGGGTCGGTACAGCTGCAGTAGATGATGGCACAATGAAAACTTACCTGGAAGTAGTGAAGACTGCATATACTATGGGGTTTTTGTCATCTCTGGTAGGGAGCAGAAATATGTCCTCTTCAGGAGAAAGGAGGGAGAGGAGTTATATAACTTCTTTATCACCTTCTCTGCATAGTAAAGATTTATCTGTACTTCCATCCTTATGACTGGCTACTACTATTATGTCGTCAATGCTAATCCAATTCAGTCTTTTAACAAAGCGCTCTCAGATCACTACCACAAGATGTGGGTCATTTTATTGTCTTTGGACACTTATAATCTCAGTCACTTACGGAGTTCATCAAAGTGTGTGTCCACACCATCTGGCCCAGGGATAGAGCATACAAGCCTGGCTTTGAGGAAGGTTGTCCATTTATTGGTCAGGCTCCTCAGCCCACCCACATCATTCTGCAACACAAGCACATAATCAGTAACAAAACCATAGTTAGAAAAGTCCAGCTGTCCAACATGACCATCAGACAATTACAATCAATAAAACACAGTTTGTAGTTAACAGCAGTTCAGCTGTAATCTATCTGATGGACTTGCACGCAGAAAACAACACGCAGCGTTGCAGCCTGACTCGGGTTTCCTGCTCTAATTAGGAAAATAAACAGGTGAACCACATGTCTCGTGCTAAGGGAGCACAAAGGAGACCTTCTAGTTGAAATTACATGCAGGAGTAATTGAAAAGGGCTAAACAGAGAATAGACGAAAACAGAACAGGAGAAAAGAAACAAGTGGAAGTGCAGCATGTTTAAAGAGAGTTTGAATGTTTAATGAAGCTTTTGCATGACAACTGAGGTTTCACTTTAGCATATGAAATGCATTTTAAATTATGACCTTTAACTGAGCTAGGTCAATAGTGTTCAAGTGGATCTGTATATAATACATGAAAAACTTGAGCGAAGCCCCTTGTTGAACTTAGCTGATATATGAGTGGCATAGAAAAGCATGTTATGGTTAAACGCACACAAAAACATACTTGGGTTTAAGCGTACCATAAAAAAATTTAAGCACTTAATGACAATGTTTCACATGGTAACAATGTTCCAAGGGGATTGATCTCAAGTGCCCTCAATCCTTTTACACAAAGAGAAAAACACACTCATAGATAATGAAACTGAAGGAAAAACACAAAGTGCACTTGAGAGAAAAGGAGAGATAGTAAAAGGGAAGAAAGAAACAAAAGATCTAATGCAGGGGAATCTCCTTTCAGGCTGCCTTACAGCTTACTCCCAAGTCATAAACACGCTGAAAGCTTTTCTCTAAGAATTTAGCAATAGATCTCTGAACGATAATAGCAACCCGCTGTGTCGGCTAATTCCATTTTGATTGAATAATGGCAAACTGTTGTATACAGAGGATCCCCAATCATTAATCTGTTCTGCTTCTGTGTCCATATTCAGTATGGTGAGAATTCTGAAAACTAAAGAGATCTGAAGCATCAAATGATATTTGTGTCAAAATGATTTTCTTTTATTATCATTATTCCTGGATAGGAGGTCAATCTGCCATGCTGAAAGCACAGGAAAAAAAGAGAATTAAATTTATTATGGCACTTTGTGACTTTGTTGTTTGATGGGTTAAAAAATTGAGTTGGTAATTTCAAATATTTCTTAAATGAAAAATAAAAATTAGTTTATGTATCCAAAGGGAAATTTCAATATTGTAGTATTCTTTTAAATTTACTTTATGTTTTATTGATATATGTAGACTAAGCATTTTTTTAAATTTATCTGGTACCCCCTGAAATTAACTTGCGACCCCCAGTGTGAAAACCACTGCAAAAGAGGATAAAATTCTCAAGAGGAAAAGCCATCCTCCATACAGTATGTTATTGACTCTAGGTGACATTGGAATTGACTCTTAGCTACCTTAAAGAAAATAAGTAAAAGACAATAAAAGTGTTTCCTAACATCCTCAGTTCATCAGATCACTGCATTAATCATGTCTCTTAGGTACTCTTGTAGTACACTGTAGACATGTACATAAGTCCGCTTCCTGCTCCCGTAACTGTGATATCTACCCTTAGTGCCTCTGCATGCCCCACGCCGTACACACATTTCTCATGTAATATCTCACCTTACACACACGAGCCACTCGGGACAGGATGCTCTTGTCATTACCTTCCCACGACACCTCACGGAAGAAAAAGTATATCTTATCGTCATCTGGATTGTATGTGTCAGCGATTGGATGAGCAGAAATAAACCTGGCCTCTGAAGACACAGAGGAAAAAGAGACAAAGTAGTGTTTATAAATTGTAAGTAATGGTTTCGCCATGAACAGCAGTCTCGTGGTGGCATTAACACTTTGCATACCATATGTTTATGTACTGTCTTTTCCTGCTTCAACACAGCTGTGATTAATTGCTGCTACTTTTCTCTGAGTAAAAGCTTAGCTGGGCAGCACATAAATCTTCAGTTTTTCTTACAGTTTGCAACATGGTCTAATGCAATGATTGTCAGGTGATTCAAACTGCTTTAAAAGCTGCTTAGTTTACATTTACAAGATTCTCAGCATGTCTGATATAAATGGAAGTGTGGCACAGAGATAATTAATGAATCTGAAAGACGTGGATATGTTCCAAGTGGATCAGTAGTTGGTGCAGAATTAAAAAGTGAATTAAAAGAACACATTTTTAAAAAGTTGTTATTTAAAATGTTACAGGCTGTTTTTCATTATTTTATTTTCATACTCCAGAAGTCCTCACTTCAGAAAGACTTGTATACAACATCTCTATAGTAACTTCTTTTTATCTTTAAGGCTTTCAGAGGTAGGGGGGATTGGTGGAAAAAATGTATTGTGCTGACAAAGGGAAGTATCTAGGCTTAAGATATGAAACAATGGGAAATAAAATTATGTTGTTTGCATTTTAAAATAATATTAAACAAGGTTCCAACCCTAAAGCTTCAGGTTTCAACACAATGCCACACTGACATTTATTATGCACATTCCTGGAGCTGCCATTGCCCTGCAGAGTCCTGAAATGGAGAAACCACACATCACATCTCTTTTTCAAGCCTGGGGCACTAAGTGACACCTGTGTTTCGTTTTATAGCACCACGTCACACACCGCCAACTTTTATCAACACACCTGGCTGTTTTGAACACATATGGCTGATTCAGCAAAGAGACACAAGAGGACATTATAGGGGAAGGTGATGAAAAGAAAGAGATAAAGAGGCAGAAAAAGAGGTAGGATGAGTGAACATCAGACTGACTTTTACTGGCTGGACAGAGCTGTAAGAAGAAACAGGAAACAAAAACATGGCAAACTGGCCTTCATGGGGTGCCAAATTTAAAAAATCTGTTCTTTGTTGGCAATGCCATCTCCGTTGGAGTAAACGGGGCCAATGTACCCCATTTGCAACTTGTGCAGAATTCAGCTGCCTAGGTTCCTCACCAACAACTGCCAACATGACCGCATCACTCCTGTCCTGTACTCTACACTGGCTACCAGTTCAGTCAAGAATTCAGCTCAAACTCCTACTGTTTGTTTTTTCTTCCATCTACACCATTATGCCTCTTTATCTATGTGACATGCCCACCAGAGCCCTGTTGTCCTGCCTTGGGAGCTAAACTCTGGAAGTCTCTGCCCCAGAGCTATACTCCATGATGGATCTGCCCCTGCTTAGGGCCAGGCTGAAGACCTATTTTATTCAGATCAGCCTTTGACACTTGTGACTGGTGTGACTTGTGAAATTAACCGTTATGCATCATTTATAAGTGTATAGGCTATATTTCATGCCTCTTTTTGTCTCTCCCCAGCACTTTGATCAACTGTAGTTGTGGTATAGTGCTTAGTTAATACATTTTAATTGATTATTTGATTGATTATGACACTTTATTCCAAGTTTAAAACAAAATTAGATCAAATCAAATGTATAATTTTGGACACCTGAGATTTTTGTTTAATTTTACTATACTTACAGTATATAGTTATTTAATTATTATTTTACTCCTTTGTTATTGCAGTTTCTGTCCTTTTGTTGTGTATCATACCCTTGATTGTACTGCCCAGTGTGTGAAAACAAGAGTTTGAATGTACGATAGTCCTTAAAATCCTGAAATAAGTTGAACGTGAAAAGAAAAAGAAATACTGTAGGCTATATATTCTTAATATGTGACAACATCCACATGCTAAAGAGCTTGCTCAGTATAGTGAGTACAGCCAACAACAGATTCAGTATCTGGCGGCCCCTATTTACTTTTCATTAATAACTCATGGCTGCAATATCTCATCCCAGGATTTATTACACTGTGGCAACACAATTATATTGTTTCACTAATATAACCGGGGGGAGCGCTCTGGTGAAAACAATACAAATAACATAATTATCTTAAAATAGGAATAAACTGGGGAAGATTAAATTTGATAGCCATTCATTTAAATCTTATCTAACTTTATTATACCACTTTATCTTTGCATTCAAAAACTTAGTCTGCAAAATCTCTAAACCTACTGAATTAACAGAAAAACTATTTGCTGTTAATGGCATACTTTCCTCTCTAATTCTTTTTATATTTATAGACAGGAGTGATGTGAATTGCAAAACAATTTAAATTAATTATTTCTTTTCTAGGGCTTTGATCGGAATGTTACAATAACAGAAGCAAACACAGTTTGTGATGTAAGAAAATAGCACAAATGAGAAGTAAACCAGACACAACATATTGCATTTAGTGTCCAGATCCAAGGGGGAACGAGTCCAAAAGCTTCAAAGTTGCAGTGACATTACATCAACATTAGCTCAACCCCTAAAAGCCGAGCCAAACACCAGAAGGTGATTCCCCAACTGGAATAGCTTAATAAACCACAGCACTCGACAGAAGGTCATTGCTAGTCATGCAGCAGTGAAAAGATGTTCCACAGGCTCACAGGAAAAGAAACAGTCAGAGAGATGCCATGATCTGTCTCTCTCTTCCTGTCCTGCGCCAACACACCCTGTTTACACACACCAAGAGACATGGAGACAGAGAGAGAGACATAATTACTCCAAACATCTCTGACCGTGTGGTTGTGAAATTTGAAGACCATGTGCAAGGATTTAGATCCTGAAGACAACTGTTGATACACGACAGCCCGCCAGTGGCTGTAAAACACTCGAGACTGAAGATGCTTGCAGAGAGGGCTCACTCCTCACTGATGACACCACATGCTTGTGTGTCTGTGTAAGTGCATGTGGCATTGCGACTCAGACTGCAAACTTTGTGGTGAACTGTAAATTCCCTTGAAGGTGTGGTCCCTGTTCAGCTATGGCATTCATATAAAAGTTCCAGCTAAATGAATAAGTGGACTGTTTACTTCCCTGTGGAATGCCAATAACCATCCCGAGGGCACAGAGAGGCTCTTTGTATCAGCGGAGAGGCTGGAGGTTTCGTGAAAAGCAATAAGAAGTTTTGAGTGCACTCAGCGTGTTAATGTGGATATGTGCAAGCATGTGTGTACCATTGATCCAGTAGTCTTCAGAGATGTCTGTGCGAATGTAGTGCTGGTCAGGAGGAGGGCCTAGGGAGCGTGTGAATGTTGTATCTTTTCCCAGGAAGTCTGAGGAAGTGCCAGCATACAAGTACTGATCTGGAAAGTTGTTAGAAAGTTATCAATTAGAAATTAGCACACATACTATCATTGTTTAACAGAATTGAGATTTCATTCATCCATATATCCATTTACTATACCGCTTATTTCGGTTCAGTTGGAGCCTTTCCCAGAAGTTACTAGCACACAAATCACTGAAAACACTTCCAATAATTCACCTATTGCTTAAATCATCTCATTAATCACTTCTTGACTTCAGTTATCTCAAAATCACAGACCAAATAAAGCTTCAATTAGCATAAGCGGCATATGATTAACCCTTTATAGAGCACTCACTATTTGGAAAGTCAAATTTCAATATCAATGGAATTTCAGTGCAATATCCATGAGTGCCATTGTGACACTCAAGAATATCACACATCTTCAAAGTCTTACAGTATCAAGTGGTCAATGCAAACATTTATTTTTATTTTATGTTGGAGGCTAATCTCAGACATATCAGGAACGTTATCTTCGGTGATTGGTGAAGAGATCTCCAGGTGGTTATACTGTATGATTTCATGCAGTAGCATGAGACGGTATGGTGTATGTCCTATGAAGTGTTCAAATGTGGAGGTTTGCTCAATAAATGGTTAAACACTTGCTTCCTACAGATACAGTATCTCCAAAGAAACTGTCTTGTTATCTGAGAAATTAGGCTACTCAGATTCTTAACCAGAAGTAGAGGGCCTGGGGGAAAAACAGAGTATGAATGGATGTTGTCTCAAAATAACAAGGGGAACAAAACAAATGTGCTGCAATGAAATTCCAACTAATTTTCCTACAAAGTGTCTCATCTTACCTGTGAGGACTGAGGTGAATGGCTGCAAGGGATCAAAGGGACATTTCAACCTGCCAGATTCAGCTGTGTTAGAGAGCAGTTGGAACACACCATCCTGGAGGATAAATAAAAGAAGGATTATATTTCTAAATAATCAGGTCTATTTTTGAACCCCTGGCAATTGTTTTTAGTTAATCCGGCTGATTTGAGTCATGTACTTTACCTCTCTGTGACCAGTGATTTCAATGAAAGCACAGATGGGGTGAAAAGCTCCTGTCCCACAGGCATAGACATGCGTTCGGTTGTAATTGTGGAGGACTCTGATAAAGTTAGCACATTCCAGCTGGGACAAGTAGGGACAGAAATAGAACAAGGATGAACTATGATGGAAGACCTGATTGAACAGGATTGTGAATTTTTATGGCATGCAGATAAATTAGAATGTATGGATAACTCCTCAGAAACACTTACATTTGGATTTTTCCCAGCCAGTTTGCATGTTTCAACTCTATCCTTTAGAGCAGGCCACTGGATCTAATAACAGAAAAATAAACTGTTAATGTTTCACATTTCATGTTTTTATTTCAATTCGAATTTGAAACTTACGTTTCTGATTAAACAAGTCCTCCAAATAATAGGGGATTTTGATAGGGTATTTGTAATTTTATCTATGTTTAGTTTAGTTTCATAGAGCCTTGGACATCTATTTCACACTAAAGCCTTGTGAGTAGCCATTCAAAACCAATGCAGCATAGCCCAGCAAAAGTGTTCTAGGGTAAAGCCATAAAAAGTTACATCGGTTCACAAGGCTGCCTGCAGGGTCCGGGTATTAAAGTATAATTCGTTTTTCTGACAAAACCAAAAAACGGAACAATGGAAACAGCGCCCCCTTTTCCTTTTTTCGTTTTAAACCAAAAACGGAAAAACGGTTTTTGCTGTCATCCAAAGAAAACAGAAAAACGAAGAGATCAAAATCAAATAACGGCCGAAAATTAATTTTTGAAAATTCCTTTTTTCGTTTTTTTGTTTTTTATTCAAGATAGTGAGGGCTGGCAGACCGGAAGCGGAAGGAAAGTGTTAACACTTCAAAACAAAAGTAGTGTTCC
>JAVQJG010057419.1:0-10791 GCA_036024015.1 Craterocephalus amniculus | reverse complement strand
AATAAGAACATTACAACAATTAGAACGTATTACAACTCTCAGATAAAGTTCAGTTTGCAGATTCAGATTTTTGTCTATTAATATACATGGATTTTTCAGCGATGTAGCGTCCAGCCTTTCCACACCGTGCCCGCAACTCTGTCATCTGCACTTTTGACCTGGAGCCACTCCCTGAAACAGATGGAAAATATAAATAAAAACTATATAACATATATCAAAATATGTATTACAAATAAACACATCACAGGTCTCCGGGGCCTGAGTGTTTACTTAAAGCAGAATTTTGCTTTTTTTGAACCAGGGGTCTGTTTTCATCTTTCCTTTCATACATGTGAGTGATGGAGAAAGGAACGTTCAAGATCGCTCCAGTATTTAGTCGGGCAGGCAGCTAGCAGCACAGCTAATGATAAGTATCTAAAAACGAAACACCGGTGGGAGATTCCACTACCTGACACCAAAGTGCTTTTATGTAAAGCACTTCGAATTGTCTTGAACCTGTTGTAATTGTTTGTATTAACTCTAGACTTATGTTTACTTTAGCTAAGCTATTCATACATTTATTATATTCTATAGATTTATTGCATTACTTATCAGTTTATACGTTTACTGTATTACTTATTATATCAGATATGTTTTGATTGCTATATTATCCTTAGTTTAGAAATATATGCAGTAAAGTTAGCATGATGTAGCATATATAATCTAAATTATTATAGAATCATATTTAGCAATAATTACCAACAGAAGATTCTTCATTCAACTCAGGGAGGGAGATGGTGCAGTGTTTGAACCACACAGAAAAAATCAAGTATGAGATTGCTTATTTCTTTTTATATTCAAAAGTGACCAAAGTTATTATTTACAATATATACATAATTGTGCACAAAAGTCCATTGCAATGAATGTTTCTCTTTCTTTCTGGTTTCAGACTGGAAGCTATTTTCAGTCTGTCTATAAACATCCATAAACAGAACTGTATGTCTGCATCTTAGATGGTTGGGTAGGCTATAGCGGCTCATACCACACAAGATGAGTTTGAGGCTTGCTTAGTTCTTAATGCTCCAGTACAAAGCTTTAGGTAGCACGCCATCCAAGTGAATCTTCACTGTGGTTCAGTCGGAATCAAAGCAGGAGGAAGAATGATCCGAATTCTGGGAACCTGGCCAGTTCCCTCTTCATTTATCAAAAGTAACTATGGCTGTTCAGGCGCTCAGTTGAAGATACATGCTGCAGCTTCATATGTAGCCTCCTACCCCATTCAAACCCACATGGTGTATATGAGCAGCCTAACCTGAAGTCTCACCGAAGTCTCGCGAGAACATGACAAATCCTGATATAAAGGAACAGAAAATACATCTGGGCTACATATGACTGGTTGTTGTCTGTTTATGTTGGCCCTGTAATGGTCTGGCAACCTGTGCAGGGTGAACCCTGCCTCTCGCCTGTAAATTGGTGGGGAATAGGCTCCTGCCCCCTGGGACCCTGAATTGGACTAAGCAGTACAGAAAATGAATGAATAAATATCAGTGTCTGGTTGTTTTTCCCTCTTCAGCCAATGCAGAGATTCTGTTATTTCTTGCAGGATTTACAGGTGTAGCTCCATTTATTGTTTTTCAAGGAAAATTATATCTCCAGCTGTCCAGAAGCGTTGCTTTTGAAAGACAGTTGAAAGTCTACTTTTTAAATTGAATTTCAGTTTGTTTGTTTTTTAAACAAACTGGGGGTAAATAAATACAGTATTTTGAAGCAGCCAATGTTCAATCTGTTGACTTCAATCAAACCTTCAGCAAAAAGGTTCAAATCTTCTGATGTCAGCAGCTGATATCATTTGTCCTTCTTCTGTGTCATTGACTTTGCTCATTTGAATTAGTTAATTAGATTTATTATGATCAGTTTTGTTGAGCACAATGATCATTATAATTCAAAAGACAAAAGAATTTCAATTCCTTTTTTTCTTTTTTTTAAATTCTTCACTGTGTTATGGAGGGTGTGAAGAGTTATCCATCACCTTCAGGGGCTCCAAACTGTCCCCAGCACAGACCCAGCCCTCTTGATTAGTTTGTTCCGTTTATGGCTCTGATGCTGCTACCTTATTATAAACAATATATTGAATGAAGGTTTAAAGTCAAGATTTTGATCAAAAAATATATGGTCGTTTGAAGATAATGTGAGAGAGGACAGAAATACTACTACGTCCTTGGCTCAAACAAATCTTTGGCATTTATAAGAAAAAACTATGATGGTTTATTCTCATTTGCAAACTAACCATAAAATATATTTCTGACATTTGCTCATTACCCGTCATGACCAAATCCAGCACATCAGTTTAAAGAAAATGAAACCAAACATATTTTTAAAGTAAAACATATACTAATGTTAATACTCTAATAATAATAATACTAATGCTCTAACATGTAGGTCAGTGACACCAGAGAAAAGGGTTCATATGTAACAGATTTCTGAATGTGTCTGAGTTTTTCCACCATAGTCCACCTTAACAAAGAGATATGTACTGTAGGGGAGAAAATCTAATACTTTATATGTGTCAGGATAAAATCCTACACCATTATTCATCTTCATATAAACCTGACATGCTGCTGGACGTGACCTTATCTGAGTGGAATAAGTGTGTAATGCATGACTGGCATTACTGGTGAAATGATTTGGACAAGAGACAATAAAATGTCTGAATTGAAGAGCAGGTAGCTTCAGGCACAAGTTCACTCTGATCTTGGAGCTCTTGACTTGTAAATGTTGGAACTAGGCTGGTTTGGGTAGTCGCTCTATAAACTTTACATATTAAGGCTTATTAATTTAGACATTTGGGATGAATGATTACACACTGATAAATCCACAAACAAATACTGTATGTAACCATTTTAAACATTTAAATCATTTACTTATCTATATCTGTGATGATTCAGATTGATATCATCTGCAATAGTTGTGTTTTCCTGGGGGGGTATATTATAGCATCATCTTTGGTACTTGTAAAAGATGACTGTGTTCTGGCACAAACAATATTTTTACATTAGTCACAGCTTTTCAGACACATGGGAATAAAGTTTCAATGCTGCATGGACATAGGAGACAGATGGAAGGAGAGAAAAATGAGCATGTGATATAAAAAGAAGCTGCTCTTTCTAATTGACCCTTAAAGAGACATACAGTACAGGAGGATAAGGGTGGCTACAGTATGAGAACCAAGGGCCTTTTAATACTGCTACTTCAATTGATTTCATTGCCTTAGTTTGAAGAACCTACGCAGTTTTACTGCTCTCACACTGTACTTTCGTCAAATCTTTTAATATAAACAAACATATTCCTGCTACTATTATTTAATGGTGTGTTTGTATTTCCTTCTCATTTAGCCGGGCGAAACACAACAAATGAGGAGCTGGAAAGCATGTTGGAGAGTGACAACCCAGCTATCTTCACCTCTGGGGTAAGCGCTCCAACAAATGCAAAACTAATGCAAATGTAACTCAGGTTTAATCTAATTCTGTCTCTCTCCAACTATTTTTTCTTATATCATGCCTTCTCAGATAATTATGGACAATATCACCCAGCAAGCTATGAATGAAATTGAGACACGGCATAATGAGATTATCAAGCTGGAGAACAGTATCAGAGAGCTTCACGACATGTTCATGGACATGGCCATGCTGGTGGAGAGCCAGGTGAAAACCTCTCTCTCTCTCCCTCTCTCTCTCTCTGAACTGAGTGGTCTGGGACTCTGCCAAATGCAAATTAAACAATGCTGTAAATGCTAATGATGCTTACAAATTCATGACTAATAATGCTAATTCTTATTGAGTTTCTACACATAGAATTGTGGTTTGGAAAAGGTTCCCTGGCTGAGGCACATTGAAATCATTAACCTGCTTCCTACAGCAGCTGCTGCTTATGTCCTTTGATTTACCAATAACAGCACTGTAGACAGGAACTGGCAGGGTTTTTTTGTTTTTTTATAGACAGGTTGTTAAGTGTATTAGTATGAACTTGAAAATGTTTATGCCTGCAGAGTTGGAAGGAACTAATGGTTTTAGCTCCATCAGGGAGTTTACTGTCTGTTTGCAAAATATCTTGGGAAAATTGGACAGATTTTGGAAAGCAGATGATTTTTGGCTCAGGACAGGGTTGGATTTTTGTTCTGATGGCCTGCCATCATAACAGTTTTTTGATCAGTTAATCTCATGTGACATTTTTGAGCTGAAAGATGAAGTAGTCAAGTTTTTTTTTAAGTGTTTAACTATAAACAAACACTAAGTATCAAATGCTTTGGCTTTGTACATTATGAATCATTAAGCATTTATATGCTTCATAAACCTGTGTAGTATGCAGTTATTTCTTCTCTCCTCAGTGAAGTTAAGTGCCTAAAGTTAATCTCTAAGCCTGCAGGCATATATAGCTGCTTGTGTGAGTGGGCTGCTGAACCCTTACTGAGATTTCTCTCATCAGAAACATTAAGACTGAAGTGGAATCTGTGTGGAAAATAATATGTGAAAGAAAATTTGCCAAATGGCTGAGAATGAAATAATAGGTAGGGTTCATTGTTTTGATGTTTGATTCAGCACAACTTTATCTGTTAGTATTTTCTTTTATGCTCCTGTCAAGATTTAAAGAGGCTCTATGCAAGTCTCTATGCAGCATTATCATAGTCATAAAGCTGCTTGGAAGTAATTATTTTGCTTGACTGAGCTGTTATGATGAAAAAGCGGACATTTCCTCCTCTATCGGGTCTCCCCTACCAGAAACGGCGCTTGCAGTTTAGCCTATTGACGCTCGCGCTTGTTTTGGTTTGGAAGTCTCGCGATACACGAGACTACCGCTATAAGGCCAGTCGTAAATCCGTTTGGACAAATATGCATGTTTACTCTGCGATTCGGTTTTTGCTTTTATACTGCTTTGATAATTACTTTTACTAGATGCCTTTGAAGCCATGCCAACTAGCCGTAGCCTGTTCAAGACAACCGTAAGATGCCTCTGTTTACAACATTCTTCTTCGTCTGTTGCCTAGTTTCTCACTCTGGAGCTCCCCCTGCAGCTTTGGGGTGCGCACTGCATGGTAAACATACCCAGACTTGCATTGATCCGCTTTAATTTTACCTGTATTATCTCCGATAAAGAGATTTATGAGCTCTTTCAAACTGTGGATCCTAGATTTTACCATTTTCAAGGTTTAAACTTTTGTGAGTCGTAGCTATAACTGCAACATGTAATTTTGCAAATTTGTATATACAACCAGGGGCAGATTACATTTCTTTTGGTTTGTTTTTCCCTCCATCCATCCATCCATCCATTTTCTGAACCGCTTAATCCAATTGGGTCGCAGGTGTGCTGGAGTCTATCCTAGCTATCAACATTTTCAAAACAACAGAACGTAACAGTTACTTGATAGTGCTATAAAAAAGTGTTTTTTGCATCTAACAGAGCAATGTCTAGACTTCATTACTCTTAACTAAAAGGAGAAAATATGGAAGGTATTTGGGCCCTCTGCTTAAAAATTGCATTTCCATATGGACATTAAGTACAAACATATGGAAGAATCTGTGATCAAGACACTCACTGACATTCATACAAGCCCTAAATCTGAACGATCCATTTTGACAGTCCTTGACTAAAAAACAGTGTACAGTATACTCTGTTTTTGAAGTCCCAATTTTAGCGCTTCCTTTAGCCTTAAATGACGTTTATGTCATGATGAAACTGTACAGTAAAAAGAGCATAGTGTTTACACTTTTTATTACAATTTTCGTTCAAGCATGCACAGAAACGACATACACCTGGAAATAATTGGAGTGAGTGTTTACATGCTTGTTTTATTCCTGGTTATCTGATTGTGAAAAAGTCTTGACTGGACTGAATCCTCTTTCTGATCGAGGTTGATCGGATCAGCTAACTGCATTGTTTTTCTCCAATGCGAATATTATGTCGGTATCTATTGTTTCTATTGTCATTTCAATCTTGATAGAAAGGTTTAACTTTAAAATGACTTAAAACTGAAATGTAATACACTTGGGAGGTGATGAGAATTAAGGATTGTTCTTCAAGGACAGTATTTGCTGTGTCGATGTGTGCAGCTCAGTTGCATACTTTACCACATCCACAAACTGCTGATGGCCGCAAAAGCTCCATAAAGGTCATGCTGCTTCTACAACGTGTCTGTCAAATGCAGATCAAACAACTTGCACTGACACTTTCTTACCTATACTGCACTGTGAGTTAGATATGACGTGACATTTCAGTGAATTTGTCCTTCAGAACACACAACTGTCACTTGGAAAGTTTACATCATGTTGTGTTGGCAAGTGCAATTTCACAGAAAACCTATCAAATGATCAAATCTGAGTCTGATTTCCACAGAAGGTTTCCTTCCGGACTTTTTCCTCACTGTCAAACATTTTAATGTTCTGAGTGCCAACGAATGTCTCTTTACATCTGTTGCTGCAGAGTTGACCTTTGCCCTCAACTCTATTACCCAGACTGACGTTGCAAAGTGAATTCAAGTTATTCTGCTACTGCAGTGGAAATTGAACTACTGCAATAGAAATGTTCTCTTGACATGTGAACTTTATTATGAACTTATTCAAGAAAACAGTAGCTGTGTGTTTTGCTGGTTTGATTACACAGTGGTGGTGAGGAAAGCATGCCTAAAATCACTGTTGCATGTTGTATTCAATCCTTCGTTTTGCAGTCCTTCTTGCATTCTGAGTCTGTGTAAGCTTCCTCATTAACATTTTACCGTGGTGGGCGACCCTGCCATTCATTTACAGACAATTGCTTCCTGACAATGTTTTTCTTTCTTCCTCTCAAAGGAGAGCAACCCATTCTCACCAGAATGTTAATGCCTTGTAAATCCAGAAGTGGGGCTGAGTATAGAGGGTGTGAACTGTCTTCTCTTCTTTTGGTGAGTGTTATTAAAAATGTAATTAGGGTACTGAAGCATATACAAAACTGAAGTGTTGTCAGTTTGGAGATTTTTTTTTCTTAGGACACAAAGTCATCTTCTCACATCTGAAAGGGAGACATTTCCCAGGTTTGTAGTTGGCAGAAGATGTAGGCGACACAAAGAGGGGTCGATACTCAGTCGTCTGCAGGGTGAATTTAGAATCAATGTCTGTTCAGGGGCAGATGCAACAATTGAAAAAGGTCCACACATCAATAAAAATGTCTGCTTGTGGATTTCTGTGAATCCAGCCATCATCAAACATTTTAACGGTTTTCTTAATGTGTGCAAAATGACTTGGGATCAATCATTGCTATGATTGTGCAAACAGAGCACATTTTTCAATTTGTCTAAAGATACTGTTAAAGGGCCGAACAACTGAGCTGTGGTGCAATATCAAAAGGGATGTCTGTGTAGTCATGTATTTTTGAGCCTTTATGGTACTGGCATCTTACGTGATTGTTCAAAACTTAAATTTTACCAAGTTGAATTAAAGTATGATTGCATATTATTCTGCATACACAATAAAAAAAAGTTGAAATTTTCAAAATAGTTGAAAACAGTTAAGACTGTAGCAGGGCTCACTCACTCCAACATTCTGTATCCAGACCTAGAAAGCTGACTCCTACACAAAGAATCACTTTGTATGCAAGAAATGACTTTTTATTCTTGTTTTTACAAGAGTTTATACATATAGCTACTATGATGTAGGGAGCTCTGTCTTTACCGCTCCGGGCTTGGGCTGTGTACTCCAGGGCTACAGCATTATCTGCAGATAAAGACTGAGATGATGATTATACAAGTTACAGCTGCACCAATCTCTCACCAGACCACGGTCCTACCTCCCTCAAGCTGAGCTGCTACTATATAAAGTTGTTCATTCATAAGAACTTTAGTGATAATCCAGTTATGTGAAAAAGTGTGACTCTGACAGGAACCATTCAGCTTATGGCAGTGTTTTGCCAGTTCAGGGGTGTGGGAAAAAAAAGAAAAGAAAGTGTCAGTAGGAAATGATTGTTTGATCTGGTTTTCAGTGCTTTGATATCATGTTACCAGGTTGAGAAATAAACAGAGAGGTTCCTATCAGCAAAGGGACAAAAGTAAAAAACTGAGATTATAATCTAAAGAAAATCATTTAAATGTCCAAAGACCAATCAAACCCAACTTGAAGTGAGTTTATTACTGGTTCATTCTAGCTAAGGCTCTACTGCCTTTCCCTCTGTTTTCATAGGTTCCTGTACCCAATTGTTTAAATCATCTATGTTAAAATATTCACCTAAAATGTAACTGTGAGCATGTTTGGTTTACTGTCTCCTCATGGTATCCCTGTGATTGGCATGCAACCTTTCCAGGGTGAAACCCGTGCTCGCCCGATGGCAGTTGGAACAGGCTTCAGCCGCCCCCATGATCCTGAATAAGTGGGTGTAGAAAAGAGCATATTAAATGTTGAAACTAAACTAAAACATATTTTGACTTAAAACTTTAAACTTTTAAGTGGAACATCTTTGATTTACAGGTATACTAACCAATAGTGTTTTTGGGTTCTTGCTTGGATTTACCCTTGCATGTTACTATTGGCTGCCAAAACCAAGACAGACTCAAATAAATGCTGACCTCCAGGTTCCATAACAGCAGTTTACAAAATAATATTGATGTATTGGCTAATTTGACTGTGTATGAAAATATTATGTCGTACATTCTCTGAATCTGGGCTCTTTTCAGATGAACTGAGGCAAAAGAGGGAAACTACCATATTTTCTACATTACACAGTCATTTAGCAGACGCTTGTATCCAAAGTGACTAACAATTGAGTTTTTGCCAGTGGTGCCAACACTCGATGCAAGGAGGGTGAAGTGTTTTGCCCAAGGACACAACAACGGTAGACCAGGGATAGAGCAGGATTCAAACCACCAACCTTTGGGTTATTGGATGACCTGCCCCTAATGTTGCAGAGTTTAGCAGCAAATCATAAGGACATCTTAATAAAACAATGTTGATCAGGCTTGTCGTCAGAAAAGAATGCAAATGCAGTGGTAAATGGCTGCTGCATCAGAGCACAGGGTGTTATACGTATACTGTATGTGAATTGTGGCCCAGCACCCCATCCCTCATTCACTGCTCAGTAACCACTCAGTCTGAAGCGGCGTGACATGTGGAGCTGAGCAGCAATAGCGTGCTGTGTGATGTGTGTGGGAAGACAAAGAGATATTGCAGCAATGCCACAAACCTTCCTTAACATCTAAAAACAAATCATATAACAGAATATAACGAGATGATGAGGTAATCTGGAGAGGAGAAGAGAAGTGCAGGGGCTACTCGTGCGAGACAGACGTCACTCTTGATGCTGCAGGCAGTACTCTCCAGGTACTTCTCAGGTACTCTCCAGGTACTTTCAATGTACTATTCTGATAGAGATGACAAAAAAAAATTGGAGCTGTGAATTTTGCTAAAGCTGAATTTTGGTTATTTCATCCTTCTGATAGGTTTAGTCTTTAGTCTGAGTTGATGCTCAAACAAAATTAGCTCCACACATTCTTTAAACAAAGGCATATTGTTTTGTTTGGATGTGCAATAAAAAAAATACGGATATTAAATGATCGAACACTGCAACAAATTGCTGTGTGAATTACATGTGTCCCTCGTGTTTGTCATCTCACATCAATTCAGCACACCTAGTTTCAGTCAGGTAAGGAGAGGATGGGTGTCATTAAAATGTTCTCTACTGGGAATAAAAAAGCCATTGTGAGGTTCGAAAAATATGAAAGTGCAATTGGAAAACATGCCGTAGACAGGATAGATTGCAAAATCAGTCATTCTCATTTCTTTGAACTGGCGATTAACTAAATATTTTAACATATACGCAATTATTTTGGCATTCAGCTGTTCAGTTATGTATTTACTGTAACTGGTAATTTCAGTCTATGTTGCAAAGCATTCTATAAAACTGTAAAGAATCAATGCTTTTCGCCTTAGTATGCTTTGAAAGTGATTGCCCAAACTCATTTACTGTAGGTTTTGTACAAAGCATCGGTATCAGGTCGGTATCATTGCTACTGACTTTACTTAACACCAGATTAGAAAAGAAAATAAGTGGTATTGCACATCACTACTTGTGAGCTGTCCTTTTTTGTCTCACAGAACAGCAGAGAGATCATAAACATTTGCTTGTTCAGATGTCCTATCCACTCAAAAACATGATATTGCAAATAAGTGTTTTTCATTGCAACAAAACACTTGTGTTCTAGGGGACTCTGTGGACCACTTTTATGTGACTACCAATTTCAAAATCAAAGCCAACGCCCATGCTCGTATGTGCCCAGACATTCATCAGGAAACAGGTAGACGGTATGACGGCTGACATTCACTCAGCTTCAACTGCTTTTTGCTGCAGTCGCTCAGTCAAACATAAAAAAAGAAGCAGCCTTTACAGACACACACAGCTGTAACAGCACAGACTCTCTTGTTCTGCTCAGACACACACGATGAGCACAGCCCTGGCAACCTCTCCCAATTGATCAGATGTACTATCCCCGAAGGATAGATATATGCGGTTCAGTGGCTGTTCATAGGTACACTGAGGTATGCTGAGGACAAACCTCCTCTCCAGTTAGAGTTCCAGTTTAACTTTGTGCCACATCATAAAGCCCACCATGATGATGATGCATTTATTTTGTAAAATTCCCGTTTAATGGGCTGCACAGTGGCGTAGTGGTTAGCACTGCAGCCTCACAGTGAGAAGGCCACGGGTTCAAGTCCCAAGTTGGTCTGATTCTGGCTGAGGAGGGGTTTGACACTGTGGCCTTCCTGTGTGGAGTTTGCATGTTCTCCCCGTGTATGCGTG